>CAWUFW010025090.1:0-49890 GCA_963921515.1 Calotriton arnoldi | reverse complement strand
TCAAACGCGCGTTCAGTTACGTATTGCTCCCCAATCCAGTACTGTGCCAGGAGGCACGTTTGCAGAGTGGTGGAGAAAGGGGGCATGGCCTCCGAAGACCTCTTAGCAATCCCACTGTGTGGGATTTAGTGGAGGTAACAGGAGAGGTAGTTGGCCCCCAAGGACAACCTTGGGGGCCAACTACCCCACCTATTACCTCCAGTAAGTCCTACACAGCAGCATTGCTAAGTTCTCATAGCAGGCCATGCCCCCTTTCCCCACCACTCTGCAAACACGCTCCCTGGTGTGCTCTTGCATGGGGATTAAAGTCCACTTTGCTGCTGGGGGTCCTTAGGGGCCAACTAGCCTACCTGTTACCTCCAGTAAGTCCCACACAGTGAGTTTGCTGAGAGGTGGACACAGGCCACGCCCTCTTTGTCCACCACTCTGCAAACCCGCCTCCTGGTGCACTCTTGGTTGGGGGTGAAGTCCCCTTGCCTCCTGAGGGTCCCTGGGGGCCAACTAGCCCTCCTATTACCTCCAGTAAGCCCCACTCAGCTGGATTGCTGAGAGTGGTCCGAGGCCATGCCCCCTTTTCACACCACTCTGCAAACGCGCTGCCTGGCACACTGCTGCTCAGGGGATGAAGTCCACTTCAGTCCTGAGGTCCTCAGGACACAAGGGGACCTCATCACCACACCAGCAGTGCGCCAAGAGGCGCATTTGCAGAGTGGTGTAAAAAGGGGGCATGGCCTCGGGGCCACTTTTGGCCCCGGGGGCATACTCAGCCTTTTTTTTTATTATGGAGGGGGCCCGCGTGGCTCCACCTCCTGAGGCCAATTTGGGCCCCGGGGACCCCATCACCCAAGGCCCGGCTTTCTTTTGTAATTTTTTTAAAAAATAAATAAAAAAGGGAGGGGTACAGCGTGGCCCCCCTCCCGGGCCATTTTTAGCCCCGGGGACCCCATCCCCCGAGGCTTGGCCATTGCTTTTTTTTTAAAGAAAATAAAGGGAGGGGGCCAAGCAGCCCCCTCCCGGGCCATTTTTGGCCCCGGGGACCCCATCCCCTGGGACTTGCCCATTCTTTTTTTTTTAAATAAACTGAGGGGGCCGAGTGGCCCCCTCCTGGGCCACTTCTGGCCCCGGTGACCCCATCCCCCGGGGCCGGCCTCACATTGGAGACCATGGGGGAGCCCCAATGCCCCCATGGTCCCTGCCGGCTCCCCGCCTCCTACGGGAGCCGGCATTGCTTTTGGGCAAAGGGAGCTGCTAACATGCAGCCCCCTTGTCCAAAAGCAATACTGCTTTGCTTCTTGGAAGCGAGAGCAGATTTCCTGCTCTCGCTTCCAAGAAGCAAAGTAGTGTTTGCTATGGCAGGGCGGGAGCCAGTAGGTAGTTATAGTTAGGACCTAGTTTCCATAGGGTCGCCAGTAGGTAGTTATAGTTAGGACCTAGTTTCCATAGGAAAAGCGTTTTTTCATTTGCCAATATCTTTGGCGCCGGTTGACGAATCTTTGCGAAAGTTTCAAAACTAAAGGGGCACTCCGGTCAGCTCCTGTCTTGAAAGTTTCGGAGTGATTCGTCAAGCGGGGCCCAAAAAAAAAGGGGGGTCCCAAAATGCGTTTTCTCCATGTTAATTTCTATAGGAAACTTTTGTCGCGGCTACAGCCCGAATTGCTGAACGGAATTACACCAAATTTGGCAGAGAGGTAGCTCTTTGTTAAGAGTGCACTCTTTGCTTTAAATGGTGTAAATCCGTTCAGTAGTTCCTGAGAAATTCAAAAATAAAAAATTATATATCTGGCTGCCGCAGTGGATCCGCGCACCCTCCCGATCACGAGCTTGTCTCTGATTGGCTGCCAACACTTCAAACCAAGAAGTGTTGGCAGGCATCTTGTGACTCGGTTAAACCGAGTCACAAGCAAAAAGGGAAGAAAATGATAAAAGAAAAGGGGGCAGGGTAGAAACACACTGACCCCCTAGGCCTGGTCAGGGCCAAAAAAAGCATTTTTGAAAAATATTTTGGGCGGGATTCGCATAGAGTGCGCTAATCCCGCAAAAAAAAAAACGCAGCATGGTCTCCCACACTTAGTTGCTTTTAAGCCCCTGGGTCTGTTGCGGACCCCCGGCCCCGGGGACCACCACCTCCCCAGGGCTTTAATTATGATGGGAGGGGGCCGCACGGCCCCCCTTCAGGAGCCCTTCATGACCCTGGGGACCGCCACCCCCCAGGGCCGGTTCCAGCAATGTCCCGGGGTGCCCACCCCAGGACATTGCAGTTTGCTATGGCACGGCTCCGGCCCTGTCATAGCAAACACTGCTTTGCTTCGTGGAAGCGAGAGCAGGAAACCTGCTCTCGCTTCCACGAAGCAAAGCAGAATTGCTTTTGGGCAAAGGGAGCTGCATGTTAGCAGCTCCCTTTGCCCAAAAGCAATGCCGGCTCCCGCAGGAGGCGGGGAGCCGCAGGGACAGCGGGGGCATTGGGGCTGCCCCACGGTCCCCAACTTTGAGGCCAGGCACCGGGGGATGGGGTCTCAGGGGCCAGAAGTGGCCCAGGGAAGGGGGGCCACGCGCCCCCACCTCCTGTAATATGATTAAAAAATATATATATAAAGAGGCAACGCCCTGGGGGATGGGCTCAGGAGGGGGGCCCCGCCTTTAAAATGATTTTATATTTAAAAAAATAAAAATATGTGGCCATGCCCCGGGGGATGGGGTTCCCGGGGCGGAAATCGGCCTTGGGAGGGGGGCCATGCAGCCCCCTTCCCATTTTTTTTTTAATAAAAATAAAATAAAATGGCGCAGGCCCTGAGGGATGGGGTTCCCAGGGCCCACAAAATATTGAGAGAAGGGGGCGACACAGCCCCCCTTCTAGCAAAAAAAAGCTGGCATCTCGCCGGAGGCCCCGCCCCCTCCCTGCACCACTCTGCAAACGTGCCTCCTGGCACGTTCTGGGTTGGGGGATTAAGTCCCCTAGAATCTTAAGGGTCCTTAAGGGCCAACTAGCCCACCAGGTACCTCCAGTAAGCCCCACACAGTGGGATTGCTGAGAGGTGGTCTGAGCCCACGCCCCTTTTTACACCACTCTACAAACGCACCTCTTGGCACACTGCTGGTGGGGCAATGAGGTCCTCTTGTGTCCTGAGGACCTCAGGACTAAAGTGGACTTCATCCTCCGAGCAGCAGTGCGCCAGGAGGCGCATTTGCAGAGTGGTGTAAAAAGGGGGCGTGGCCTCAGAGCACTCTCAGCAATCCAGTTGTGTGGGGCTTACTAGAGAAAACAGGAGGGCTAGATGGCCACCGGGGACCCTCAGGAGGCAAGGGGACTTCATCCCCCAACCATGAGCACGCCAGGAGGCATGTTTGCAGAGTGGTGCAGAAAGGGGGCGTGGCCTGTCCCACTACCTGTGGCTTACTGGAGGTGTCAGGTAGGCTAGTTGGCCCATAAGGACCCCCAGCATCGAAGGGGACTTTAATCCCCATCCAAGAGCGTGCCAGGGAGCACGTTTGCAGAATGGTGGGCAAAGGGGGCGTGGCCTGCTATGAGAGCTTGCCAATGCTGCTGTGTGGGTCTTACTGGAGGTAATAGGAGGGGTAGTTGCCCCACAAGGATGTCCTTGGAGGACAACTACCCCTCCTGTTACCTCCAGTAAGTCCCACACAGTGGTATTGCTAAGAGGTCTTCAGAGGCCACGCCCCCCCTTTCTCCACCACTCTGCAAAGCACCTCCTGGCACACTACAGGTTGAGGGATGAAGTCCACTTTACTCCTGAGGGACTTTGGGGGCCAAGAAGCCCTCCTGGTGCCTCCTGTAAGTCCTACGCAGTGGAAATCCTGAGCGCTGGTCGGAGGCCCAGCCTCCTTTCTGCACCACTCTGCAAACGCGACTACTACGTTATAGTTATAAATTAGCATTTAAAAAACCTTAGAAATTCACTGAAAAAACCATAGGTTTCAGGGACGTTATAGTTAGAAATTAGCATTTAAAAAACCTTAGAAATTCACTGAAAAAAACACAGGTTTCAAGGACGTTATAGTTAGGCTGACATTTCACTCGTACAAAACCAGAGAAATTCGGCCGTTATAGTTAGTTGAGCTAACTATAACTCGCGCCCCCGCAATGCACTGCTGATGACATCACATATTACATCACTCATGCCATGGTCAGTAACATCACTGATGACATCTCAAATGACATCATCCACTTAATATCTGATGCACCTCCTCACACCCTAATATAACCTTTCATACACCTACTCTAAAATACAGACCACCATTCTCAAAACCATAGACACACCAATACCAGTTAGTACATACCCACTCACTGATTCATAGGTCTACACACACATCCACTCACCCATACAGTCACTCATACACGCAGTCACTCATCAATACAGCCACTGATATATGCACTCATATACCCATACAAATACTCACACACCGCCACTCACCCATAGAGTTACTCACACACCTAGTCAGTCATGCAAAGAATCATTCACACTGCAATTTACTCATTATACAGTTATACACACACCACCTCACTTATTCATACAGATACTAACACATACTTACTCTCTTCTACAATCACTGACACAAGCACACACTCATCCATACAGCCACTCTCACAATCACTCACTCTCACTCTCACATATAGTCACTTACATACTCCAACACTCACATATACTGCCTTTCACATATGTAGTTACTCACATATGTACCACTGAGACATCCATTCACTCACCAACACAGCCATACACACACTCACCCACCCATACGGCCCCTCACAGACGCACTCATTAGCCAAACACCCAGTGAATCACCCACTCACACATCCATGCAGGGAGTCACACACCCCACACCAACCCACACAGACACTCAGGCACCCATACAGGTACTCAGACAACCAATCATTAACCCATATAGATAGTCATGTAGCTACTCACCAACCCATGCAGCCACTTACACACAAACTGAAAGACTGATACAGACATTCACACAGATCAGTCACTAACCCATGCATTCACTAGGACACGTTTAATCACTCACTTATACAGTCAGTCACACACCTACCAAATCATCCATTCAGACACTCATACACCCACTCATTCTTCAATACACCTTGGCGTGTATATATAAAGCATACTTAAACTTTTCAGAAACACACAGTCACTGGATGATGTCATCAGTGATGTCATCAGTGATGTCATTTGAGATGTCATCAGTGTTGTCACTGACCATGTCATGAGTGATGTAATATGTGACATCATCAGCAGTGCATTGCGCGGGCGCGAGTTATAATTAGCTCAGCTAACTATAACAGCCAAATTTCTCTGGTTTTGTACGAGTGAAATGTTATCCTAACTATAATGTCCTTGAAACCTGTGGTTTTTTCAGTGTATATATATATATATATATATATATATATATATATGCAAAAAGAACGGAGTTCCAACAAGCACTCAGGTCTAAATAAATAACAACAGGGTTCGTTCTTAAGCCAAAATGAGAGGTTTATTACAGCATAAACCAGTCGTGACGCGTTTCGCGCTCCAAAGAGCGCTTGTTCACACTTTGGAGCGCGAAACGCGTCACGACTGGTTTATGCTGTAATAAACCTCTCATTTTGGCTTAAGAACGAACCCTGTTGTTATTTATTTAGACCTGAGTGCTCGTTGGACCTCCGTTCTTTATTGCATATTGATTGAACCGGCTGCTCCGCCGGCACCGAGCCACCCCGAGAAAGGCGAGGGATCTCCGGAAGGAGCTGCTTTTCTTTTTGGATATATATATATATATATATTAAACAAAGACCCTCGATTCAAAGACGCACTCCAAACCAGTAATTAGTGTGCAAAGCAGCATTTCTTTATTGGAGTTAAGTTTTCCGCCTTACGCGTTTCAGGGCGTCACGCCCCTTGATCACAGGCATTGTTGCATGTAACGGCACAGTTTGATTTAAAAGGCACTCCTCACCGCATGTGACTTGTTTAGCCCTCCAATGGGCATCAGGTAAGACACAGAACTGATCGCAGTCTCCGATCGGGAAATCAGCTGGCAGAAACAAGCAACATTCTTATATGGAGGCCCACTGGAGGGTTGAAAATGTTGACTAATTTCATGTAAGAGGTCAGACCTACTATAGGAATTAATATACAAAAGGCACCGAAAAATCCACTAAAGTAAAATATTCATGGACTTTAATTCCCAGCATGCCATACAAATGGAACTTACCTGATGCCCATTGGAGGGCTAAACAAGTCACATGCGGTGAGGAGTGCCTTTTAAATCAAACTGTGCCGTTACATGCAACAATGCCTGTGATCAAGGGCGTGACGCCCTGAAACGCGTAAGGCGGAAAACTTAACTCCAATAAAGAAATGCTGCTTTGCACACTAATTACTGGTTTGGAGTGCGTCTTTGAATCGAGGGTCTTTGTTTAAAATATATATATATATATATATATATATATATATATATATATATATATATATATATATATATATATATATATATATATATATATATATATATATATATATATATATATATATATATATAACCTACTGGCGGTCACCAATAGGTAGTTATAGTTAGGACCTAGTTTCCATTGAAAAAGCGTTTTTTCCCCTAATACATTTGGCGCCGTCTGATGAATCTTTATGACATTTTCAAAACTAATTTGTCAGACACTTCAGCTGCTGTCTTGGAAGTTTTGGGGTGATCTGTCAAGCAAGGGCAGAGAAAAAGGGGGGGCCCAAAATTCATATTCCCCATGTTAATTCCCATAGGAGTTAGCATCTGTATCAGTAAGTGAATAGATGTGTGAGTATCTGTATGGGTGAGTGAAAGGCTGTGTGAGTGTCTGTACGAGTGAGTGAGTGGGTGTGTGAGTGGCTCGATGCATGAGTGAGTGGGTGGATGAGTATTTGTATGGGTTTGTGAATTAGTATGTGAGTGGTTGTGTGGGAGTGGGTCTATGAGAGGTTGTGTGGGGTGTGAGTCGGTGCATGAGTGGTTCTGTGGATTATGTCATCATTGATGTCATTTGAGATGTCAGCAGTATAACGTCCCCGTAATCTTTGTTTTTTTCAGTGAAATTCTAAAGTTTTTTAATTCTATTTCCTAACTATAACATCCCTGTAACCTTTGGTTTTTCAGTGAAATTCTAAGGTTTTTTTCTCTTATTTCGTAAGTGTAACCTGTAACCTTTGAGAGTGAGTGTGTGAGTGAGTGCATGAGTGTCTCAGTGGGTGTGTGAGTGGGTGTGTTCATGTTTTTGTGGGTGTGGGTGTAAGAGTGGCTGTATAAGTGTTTCACTTGGTGTGAGTGGGTGCATGAGTGTCTGAGTGAGTCTGTGAATGGGTGCGTGAGTGTCTAAGTGGGTGTCTGAGTGAGTACATAAGTGTCAGACTGAGGGTCTCTGTAGGTCCCTGGGTGGGTGTGAGAATGTCTGAATGGGTTCATGAGTGCCTCCATTAGTGTGTGAGATAGTAGAATTCACACAAATAAATGGGAGTCCAAAAACATATTTAGCTCTGCGCTTTTATGACTATAAGAGCACAGTACACTTCATTACGAAACTGGCACTAGGAAATGTAATCCATGTCACACAACAATCAGGGCCTTATTCATGAGGCCCTTACGCCGCCATAGCGTCACTTTTTGTGACGCTGCAGCGGCATAAAAAATGCGCCACATTGCGCCATATTTACAAAGTGACGCATCTAGGCAGATGCGTCACTTTGTAAGCATCAGTCCGACCGCCGTATTATGATACAGGAGGTCTGACTGATGCCTGCAGGGGAATCTGTTCCACCTCCATCGGGGCAGCGGGCAAATTGTAATCCCCAAAATGGAGGCAATGCCTGCTCAGGCACCGCCTTGGGGATTACGATGTACGTTTCCGACAGCCTTTTCATGTTGGTTCTTCTGCCATGAAAAGGCTGGTGGAAAGGGTCTTTTGGGGGCCCTCGGGGGCCCCCTAGCAAGGCCCCTGTCCTCCGTGGCCCTCAGCCATGGGCTCTGGGGGGCACCCGTGGTCCCCCCTAATCATCCATGCATTGTGTGGCAGGCACTGCATGGTGCCTGCCACACGGTGCATGGATGTTCAAAAAGTGTGTTTTTCCTATTGCCGCTTGTGCTGCGGACCGCAGCACAAGAGGCAATAAGAAAAATACACTTTCCGACCACCGTGAAGGCGGTCAGATCGGAATTTGGTAAGCTGGACTGCCGACTCCTTGTCGGGCGGTCCTGTTTCCGGCGCATCGTAATGAGGCCCTTAGCCTTCCATCCATAGGATGTCACTAAATTGTGTACAATTAGATTGGATAATAGTGTCACCTGTTTTTTATAGTACTTGTAGTGTTACATGAAGGACAATAAGTTATTACATTATAATTGAATTACATTGGTAAGCAGTATTAGGTGTGAATTACAACCCAACGTAATGGTACCTCTTTTACTGACCTCAGAACAATGTACCTTTTGAGCAATGTCTCAAAAGTATGCTTGCTGGTATCAAGTGGAAGTTTACAGGATGCACATAACCCACTAAAAGAATTTTTGACCTGCAGGTTGTATAAGAATCTCTTAAAAGTGCTGAAACGCCCCACATTATATTAATAAGATTCAAACATGTAATCTGCAGGTTACGTTCAGTGTTTGTGCAGCAGGCACATTCCCCCTCTAAGCTAGTCTATGATTACTGAAAACTGTACCCAGCAGATTACATTCAAATCTCCCTAGCAAGTGCTTTACAACCCGAGTTTTCTTGCCAATATTACACCTAATGTTGTGGGATGCATATGGATCCCTGAGGAAGGGGCCTTAAACCTCAACATATTCTGCCAGTAAATACATTTGGTAGACAGATATAGATAGCAAGATACTTTGGTGGTTAATGTTGCTTTGGTTGCAACCTGAAAGTCAAGTGTTAGAATCTTTTTTCTAGCTAACTTAGCCTTTCATTTTGGTAGAGTTATTAATGTGTTGTGGAAAAGTATTGGCATTGCGATGCTGGAGGACTTGTTCAACTGCAGCACCTTACATTTTATTTCCAAGCATATGACAGCCATACCCAATAACAGTAGGCCAATTCATGGCCTAGGACTCACCAAGATTATCCAACAGACATGGGGTCAATGTTAGACATATAAATGGGCAGATGATCTGTGGAGGGAACTGAAGGATATGTACTGGACATCAATACTTGCATTCCCTGCTAGGCTCCCTAGAATTTAATGATTTAAACTGATCGAATACAACATCGTACACTGGACGTATTTCATGCCCCAAAGCTTACAGAGACTATATCCTGAAGTGCCAAACACTTGCCAAGATGTAGAACATGTGACATGGACGTTTTTCACATGCACTGGACATGTTCATCCGTTGCACATTATTAGAAAACAATATTTGACCTGGTCACAATGCTACAGGAAAACCTAAAATACGTAGATCCTATATGTGCCTTCTCTGACTGATGGTGAGACCCAAGAAAAAAAATATGCTTGAGTGTTGATTTGTTGAATTCATGTTTTTGTTGGCTAAGAGACAGATAGCTATGTCCTGAAATCTCTGAATGGCGAATGCCCCACAGGTTTCCGTGTACAAGAGAGCTTTGCCGTAAGCGGGTTGAGGCCAAAACCTCAGCTTTTTCTACTCACCAGAGACAACAGGAAGGTGGCATGACAATTACTTTCTGGGATACTGTAATAATGTGGATTATTATTTGGGGTGGATGGTAGGCCACCACAAGTAATAATGGCACTGTTCATGTTAGGTCCAGTAAAGGTTTCAGTAATTCGAACCAGAGTTGAATTCCTGGTAGCTATGGCACAGACCACACAGGCTTAACTTAAGAAAATGTGCAAAGCATCTAGAAGGGTCTAAACACTCAAAAAGTCAAAAACACAACTCAATAAAAATACTACCCCAATTTCTGAAAATAGAGAATATTTAATGAACAAAATTACATAAAAATGACAAAAATTAAATAAGGAAACCGGAGATATGAATCTTTAAAGTTTCAAATACAATTAGCACCAAAAAGTGTAAAGCGCCAACTGTGGTTAATTATTCGCAAAGACAAAAGTTAAGACCAACTGCGATGACACTGGTCCCTGTGGGATACCGGGATCAGGGGCATCCTGATGGAAAGTTTACCTTCTGATTTAGAAAGTTTTATAGAGAAAAAGTTGTTGTCGATAAGTCATTGGCAGGGCAAGCTGCATCCAATGTGGGACTTGACAATGGTAGGTTACTGAAGAGCATGATCCCAGTGTGGTCATGGACGAAAGCAGGAAAGATCTGTGTGGGTGAAGTCTGAAATCCATTCCAAGGAAGTCCTTGACGTCGATGGGTGTTGGTCCTGGTGAAGTCCTATATTTGGACTTAGAAACTTTTTCTGGAAGTCAGATCTCCTTCAGCAGGACAAACCGGCAGGTTGAGGCCGACGGGTGATTTATTTATTTATTTATTTGTTTATATAGTGCTAGAATCGACCCCCGAAGGGGTATCTCTGCGCTTAGAGCGGACCGTGAGGGTGTAAAGCAACTCCAGCAGAGTTTAACAGGTGCGAAAAAGATTGGTCTTAAGCAACTTCCTGAATTGCAAGTGATCCAGACACTGTCTTAGGGGCAAGGGAGTTCATTCCAATAATGAGGGCCAAGATAGGAAAGAGCTTTTCCTCCTAATCTTGCCCTTACTTACTCGAGGCACCACCAGAAGGTGTTTAGCACTCGAGCGGAGGGATCTTGATGGTACATAGGGCGTGAATTTCTTGGAAAGATAGGAAGGGCCCAAGTTGAGCAGTGCCTTATGAATGGTGCAGCAGATTTTAAATTTGACCCGTTGGCGGATGGGGAGCCAATGCAACTTCATAAGAAGAGGGCAGGAGGGGGTCCTGGAAGGAACATTAAGGACCAACCGCGCCGCCGTGTTCTGAACCACCTGCAGTCTACTGAGTGAAGCATCATTAGCAGAGACCAGCAGGCCGTTACAGTAGTCCAGACGACTCAATACCAGCGTCTGGACTAGGGTTTTCCGGGTGGAATCAGGAAGCAAGGGGAAAACTCGGCCGGAGCAGGCCTATTACATGAAAACAGGAACCAGCTGTCTGAGCAGCGTGCTCCTTCAAACTGAGGGCTTGATCTAAACGGATACCCAGATTTTTGACTGTAGACTTGGGGGCAGGGTGGGGACCCAAGTCGACCGGCCACCAATCCGGGGTCCATAGAAGGGGGGCCTCTCCAAAGAGCATTATCTCAGTTTTTCCCACATTACACTGGAGGAAATTATTCTTCATCCATTGTGATATGGCTCTCATCCCATTGGAGAAGGCTAGCCGGACCGCCGAGGTGAATTTATCAAATGGAAAGAGTAACTGGGTATCATCGGCATATGATATGGGAATGAACCCATGTGTCCTCAAAAGATTGGCCAAGGGAGCAATATAGATGTTGAATAATGTAGGGCTCAAACATGAGCCCTGGGGTACTCCCTTGGTCAAATCTATAGGGGCCGAACGATACGAGCCTAAGTTGATAATCTGGGAGCGATCAGACAGAAAGCTCCTCATCCATTGTAAGGCTGATTTTCTTAGCCCAACCTCTTCCAACCTTTTGATCAGAATACTATGGGAAACTGTGTCGAACGCTGCGGATAGGTCCAACAGCACCAGAATCATAGAGTGGCCTTTATCTAGGGTCATCCTGATGTTATCTGTGACCACTAGTAATGCTGATTCAGTGCTGTATTTGGGCCTAAAACCGGACTGGGAAGGATCTAAACATCCTGTCAGTTCGACATAGTTGGAAAGGTGGGTATTAACATGTTTTTCCATTAGTTTGCTCAGGAACGGGAGGAGTGAAATAGGACGGAGGTTAGAGAAATCCGTCCATGGTGTTTTAGTATTCTTACGAATGGGTCTAACCTGGGCAACCTTCCACTCCAGTGGTACATGGCCTTCCGTTAGAGAGAGATTAATAAGAGATTGCACCGAGGGGGACAAATGTTTAGCCAAAGACGGAATGTCTTTAGCTGGAATATGGTCAGAAGGGGACCCAGACTTTATCTTGTGAATCAGTGATTCAACCTCTGCTAATGTAATTGCAGGGAGGTTCTCTAACAACTGAAAGTTTGTTAGATTCAAATGGTCCAAGGCCATAGGGATCTGCTGCAGGTCTCCCATTGCGGTAATTTTTCCATAGATAAGCTCTATCTTTTGTACAAAATAGAGAGCAATATCATTACACAGCAATTGGGAGGGGACCTCTAAGCTTTCACATGCCTTAGGGTTAATGAAAGACTGAAGAATCTGGTACAGGGTTTTAGAGGAGTTGCCAACCTCGGCTAACTGAGCTGTTATATGGGTTTTCCGTGCTATTTTTATATTTTTATGATAGCTGAACAGAGTGGAATAAAACCGATCTCTGTCCACCTCATTATGAGAAGCACGCCAGATTCTCTCCAACTTCCTGCAGAGTTGCTTTTGATCTCGCAGTTGTGTCGAGAACCAAGCTGCCTGTGGGCGATTAGGATGGCTCAAGGAGCATTTCAGAGGTGCAATGTGGTCAATGGCTGTTAAAACCGCCGAGTTATATTTAAACAATGCTTCCTCAATGTTGTCCGATGCAGAATTTTGAGGCCTCAAAAAAACTGTTTGAAAATTTTCCATGGAGACTTTCTGCCACTGCCTGCGAGTATAAGATGTAGCTGGTTTAGGTATTTTAAGATCTATAGGGTCCTGAATAAAAATTCAATGACTGAATGATCAGACCAAGAAAGTTGTTGGGGGGTTCGCACTGAATCTTAGAAGAATTTGAAAATATAATATCCAAAGTATGACCAGCTATATGGGTAGGGCCTTCATTAAGCTGGGATAGGCCTAAAAGGGATAGGTCAGCCAAAAGAGTCTGTGCATCTGATTCAATGTTGATGGCTGCGGCTTCAAAGACAAACCTGGTCTCCGTGGGTGGTCCAGATAGAAGGTTGTCAAAAAGTTTCTAAATCCTGCTTCTTGCAGTTTGGGGACAGGAGGAGACATTCTAACACCAGTCAAGAGTCCGGGACCTGTGGGGCACCACTTGGGAGTTAGGACTCACTCAAATAGATGCCAGCTGCAGGGTTCATGGCAGGTCCAGTTGAAATTGGTCAGCTGGGCTCCATCAGGAATGTGGACTTCCTGTAGCTTTTGTTTCCCTGTAGCTTAAGAGGAGGTCAGACACCTGATCCTTGGAGTCCACCTTGTGGCCCTGGGTACAAGTAGGAGCAGGTACAGCCCTTAGGGTTGTCCTCGCAAGACTCAATAGCAGGTGTAGTCCTTCTTCTGTTTTGCACAGGTCCAGCAGTGTTCTGAAGAAAGGGCCCATGGGTGCCACATTTATGGCTGACACGAGCCTGTGGGTGGGTGTGACTCCTGCCCCTGACCAGTTTCCAGGAGTAGCCCTAACCACTTTTGTAGCAGTTTCTATGTGTCCTACTGCAAACAATCCCACAGTTCCCCTCACTAGCTAAATCCAACATGGTAGAACTATTTCTACCTTGTGCAGAGCTCCTGTGCCCACCCTAGAGGAGTGGCCAGGGAAATGAGCAAACCATCCCCATTGGCCACTCAAAGTCAATTCTGGGGGCAGCTCTTCTTCCCCTGGGACTGGTGCTGGGCAGGCTAGTTAGACAAAATGGAGGCAGACCCAAGACTGAGCTACAACTGCCAGTAACGAGGCAGGCCTCCTTTGAAGATATGCAAGGGATTGGGCACAGCCCCAGGCCATCCTGTCAGCGGAAGGTCAACTTTTACCCACGCCCAAAGCCTTTGTCTCAGCTCTGGGAGCCAATGTACACCTAATCAAGGAGCTATTCAGCACCTGGGTGACAGTTGGAAGCACAGGGAAATGGTATTCTAGAGTCTTTAGTCAGGATAAAGGTAGATATTTAGAAGTATCTTTTTGTAAAATATTTGTTACAAATCCAACTTTATCAATACGTTGGATTTGTAGTAAATATTTGAAAAACTCCAAGAATAAACTGTTTATTCAGTTCCTGGACACAGATAACTTTACTGACTTTATTAAAGTATCCCAATGTTTTTCTATGGAACAGGTAATCCGGTTACAGTGATAATAGCTTTTATGTAATTGTCACTTTAATGACATGTTTAACATTAAACTTTTACATGTCCAACTTTTAAATAACATGTGTCATGTCTTATGGACATTAACGGGTGACATAGGGGTGACTTATTAGTAATTAAAAGGAGGATTTAGACCTGTCAGAAGGGGTTATTTTGACAAGTCAAATATGCACTTTAAACCTGCACAGCCAAGTTACTGGTGCCAGGCATGCAGTCATGTTTTGCATTGTCACTTTAGTGGTGGCAAAAAATGTGCTGCTGTCCACTAGTGACATTTAATTTACAGGACCTGGGCACACTTTGTACCATATACTAGGGGCATAAAGGTAAGTTAAATGTGCCAATTAGGAGTACACTAATTTGACACATTTTGTAGGGGTTACAGAACATACATTAGGCACTGGGCAGCAGTGTCTCAGTGTGCAGAGTACAAAAACCAGCAATTTAATCTAGCCATAATGGAGGTGACCACCCAAAATGGGGCATTTTCCCACCAATACCATTGTATTCGCTCTACCAGAGAAAAGTGATGCGAACCCCCTTAGACCTGTAACGGACAAGACTTAGACACATTATACATTAAGACTGAAGATGTAAATTTAAGGCAATACACACTAGTAATACACTCAGAATTTAAATCCACAGACTAAGACGCTCAAAATGGGAATTTATGAAAGGGTCAGGGTAAACTGATAGCTACGCAGGTGCAGACAGGCGATGCCACCTTGAAACATCTGGATGTTGCACAACGGTCATTGTATTTTCACTGTCACCATTCCTGCTAGACTCTAGCAGCTGTTTGGCCTTCAAGTCCAGCTCCTTGAGACTGAGCTCATAGGCCATCCTCTTCTCCTCCTTGGACAATATTTTTTCTCCAAGGCTCTCTCAACCTCAGACTTTCTCTCTTCCACAGCGGGTTGCGCCAGCTGCAGCCTCAGGTTCCACTCAGTCTGTCTGTCCTTCAACTCCTCATGAGACAGGGTGTGGGAGGAGACATTACTTCCTGCATTGGATACAGCAGGGGACTCTCACTCTTTGGGCTCCCCACTCCCCTTTGTAGCCTTTACCAAGTAATTTTTCTCTTCTTCCTCATCCTTCTCAGGGCCATCGCCCTCATGGGGCCTTGATTCTGAGGTCAGGTATATCCAGGATTCTGTATTCTCTAGAGTGGCGAAGTAGTCCTCTTCAGACTCTTCCTATCATGCATATTGCATTCTACAGACCTCCTTCCAGGCTTTAAGGGCTATCTGAAACTCCAGCGTTGGATAACCCTCAGGGATTTTCAGTCTCCTCTCCCTGCACAACTTCCTAAGCTGAGCCATTCTGTAACTCTCAATGGTGTTGATATCCAGCTCCATCTGTGACAGGCCCCTGTTAGACAAACTGCATTCTGGGCATCCTGATTCCCTTTCCAGGGGAAGGGGGGTCCATCCTGCAGCTCATGGTTCTCCTGTAGGAGAGTAGGATCTGCTTCACATGGGTACCCCCACTTTTTGCTGATGCTTCACTGTTTTTCGACATTAGTCTGGCTGGGGCCCTGCTAATCAGAACCCCAGCCTAGCTGCTTCCTCTCTAAAATGGTTTCCATGTGCCTTAGGCACATCACTGATTGGAATCTGGAGTGCCCTTATAAGTCCCTAGTATATGGTATACTATGTACCAAGGGCATAGGTACCTCAGAGGCCTGCCAGGGGCTGCAGCATGTATTATGCCACCCCTGGAAGGCCATCCAAACTGACACCACAGGTCTGCTACTGCAGCCTGGGTAAGGTGGTGCATGCACCCCTTACTGTGATATAGGTTACCTATATCACGAAATACATACACACATATAAACCTATAAGTCACTCCTAAGGCAGGCCTTATCAATCCTAAAGGCAGAGTGCATGGTTCCTATGTGAGAGGGTGCCCCTGCATGAGCAGGGCCCCTCTGCAGCGTTCGGAGACCATCTCTGATGCTGTTTGTAGTGCAGCCTGACCATATACTCTTAAGCGCATTATATCCTCGCGGTAAAATGCTAACTTTGGAATGGCTGCACCTAAACATGTCGTGTTTGGTGTCAAACATCTTGGAATACTACCCCCCGCCAATCCTGGCAGCGGGGTAGCATTCCACCCTTCTAGAGGGAAAGACATGTTAACTCTGACGAGTCCGGTAACTTCTTTCCAGAGCCCTGGCATCACAAAATGGATGCTGCTGCAACAGACACGAGTCTGGCCTCCTGCTACTGGACGAAACTCCGGCAGGGGAGGCCTGGACAATAGGTTTCCTGTCCCAGGGAGGTGTGACCACCTCCCCAGACAGGATAATGTGTATTGGGGCTGGGCGGGAGCACTTTCGGGTGCTTTGAAGTCCTGCACTGGGGGCACATTTGGTGTCCCTGTGCATACCCCAGTTCAAACCGGATCAGGGCTTGCAGCCCCTGCTTTAGCGTGAACTGGACAAAGGGAAAGGGGTGTAGCCACCCTCTGCCCTGACCCACCCATAGGTGGGGCCACAGAGTAGTCCAACCCCTATTTTTAGAATAAAGGTAGGAACCCAGTCCTTAGGACTTTAGATTACACCTGGACGAAACTCTGAAACTGAATCCTGGACCTTCGACGCTCTACTCACGATTAGAGGACTGAAGAATCTCCCTTGGGGTCAAGGAGTGACTCCCCTGCTTGGCAGGCACCAAAGAAGCATCTGTCCGGTTCGCATTTCTGAAGCTCCCGTCGGACGCCGAAGTCATCGCATCACCAGAGGTGGATTCTCAGACTTCCCGAGGCTACCCTGAGTCCCCAGCAAAGCTGAGGCCCGTGGCTATCGTGGGTGACTTGAGACCGTGACCCCTGGACACCGAGCACATTTGCAAGTGCATCATCTTCTAGGTCTCCCAAGAAGTCGTGCTTTGGGCTCCGAGTAGCCCTAGCCTCCAGCACCACCTGCACCGAAGATCACTGGCCCCCACTCCACGAGTGTCCTGTAAGCCAGATCCACGTGCGGCATCACGAGGCTCCTTCGCGGTCGCTAGCCCATTGGCTAGTAGCCCTTAACGAAGGCCAATCCTTTTCTTACTCAGCATCCTGGTTGCTCCAGGCCTGCCCTCACTTACCCTCGCTGGGTGAGTTCCACAGACCTTGCTGGTCTGCACCATCGACGATCTACATCTTACTCAAGACTTGCCGTTGCCAAGGATTGTTGGGTCCAATCCGGTCGCCGACACCTCAGCACTTGACAGACATCGAGCACCAGCCCGAATCCTGCTCCTGGTTGCCGACAACGCCTCCCGGACCTCGTGGCTGAAGAGTCAAGACGACCGTCAACGCACCTGAAGCACTCGACATCGGTGGGCATCTGTCCATCACCTTCCTGGTCACTGGCTAGTGACCCAGACTCTGTCCCCTCTGCTTTCAGGTTCTTCAGAACTCCGATCCACTCTTGGATCCACCCGGACACTTTTCTCTTGGCCGCCAGCAGCACTTTGCAGCAGATCGCCATTCGAATCGACTGACGAAACCCGACCCCGAAAGGCACCTATGCACCCGGCTTCCCTGGGTGAGGTAACACGAGTACTCCAGTGCTCCCGTGGGTAGAGACTCTTCAAAGTCCTAGATCTCAAAGGGTTTTGTCCTAGTCCTCTTTTAAGTGTCCCTTTCCTCTATTTTCCCGATCCCGACTTTCTCCATAGAAGTTAACGGCGTATCGCGGTTGTGTATTTACACTGCACGCGTCTCCCGTGGGTCCCCTGTGTCACTACCTTGGGTGGTTCCTTGTGGTCCAAGCACTTCTAGAGGCTCTAGGCCTAGTGTCTAGTTCAGTCGTGGTTCGCATACCACTTTATTGGTATATGGTTTGGTACGCCCTAGGGCCCAAACGTGTATTTGTGCTATTACTGTGAATTAATAACTTATAACTTATGTACTTGAACTCTAGCCTCATAAAGAGACTAGAGGGGTGTGTTTAGTAATAAATACATATATTTTGAATATATACCTGGTGTGGTGCTCTTTCATTTGGTCACTCAAGAGATTATAGACTGGTAAAACAAGCTGCTTTACATTCCTTCAAGACTTAGCCTGAAGGCTGCTCTCCATAGCTACCACTAGGATAGCTTTCAATAAGGTTGTCTTTAACCTATCTCCAATAAGGGTTGTTTGGACTGGTGCAAGGTGCCCACTATAATTAGTGGACATCATATGCCAGGCCAACTTCTCACATTGGTGTGCAGCGTGTGGGATTCCAGCTTGCTATTGTTTTACCAGATAATCTCAATTGAATTGATCAACTGAAAACCACTAAAGGTACCTAAGGTACATATAATTTAAGCTTAGAATAACAGTAAGTTCTACTGAACTTAGAGTTGTGTGTTAAGGGATAGCACAACCCTTTCTACAACTCAAGAGAGTTTAGTAGGCCACACTAGAGTAGGTAGTGCATACACCACACCACACTAGTAATGTCTTTAAGGGCAGGATCCAAAGAATCCTTGCAGGAAGCCATTGAGCTTCCACCCTCCAAGTATGATACACTCCCATTCTTGGAATTGAGAGCTTTATGCAACTTGAGAAAAATAAGGACAGGCCAAAGCCCCACCACCCAACACCTCAAGGAGTTGCTGGTGGCTTATGACCTTAGTAAGCCTGTAGGGACTGAAAGGGGTAGGAGCTGAGGGTGGGGCAGGAGAGAGAGGAGGACGCTAGGGGTACCAATACCCCCAGCCCCCTCTGAAACTGGCCAGGAGGGTGACAATGACCCTGACCTGGAAAACCAAATCCCTCCTGTGGATGATGATGAGGATGATCAAGATGACGCCCTCTTTGTCCCCCCAGGAAGGATTAAGAGTGTGCCCAGAAGGTCTAGGTCTCCTTCTCAGGAGTCTAACCACTCTGGCACCTCCATAGGGAGCTCTGTCTCATCTCATAGGAGGGAATCCTCTCATGAGAGAAGAAAGAGGCTGGTCCAGTATGAGGAAACTCAGCTGGAACTCAGAAAAAAGCAATTAGCTTTAGATAGAGAATCCCTAGATCTCCTTAGAGAGAAGAAAGTTGGGACTAGAGTCCCATGGTGGCAGCCATGTCCCTAGAGATAGGGAAAGGTCCTATGACCATAGGAACCTGAGCAAGATTGTCCCTCCCTACCAGAGTGGGGATGATATCCACAAATGGATAACTGCTTTAGAGAGGGCCTGTAAAGTACAGAAGGTCCCTCAGGAGCAGTGGGCAGCAATCTTGTGGCTCTCCTTTGCTGACAAAGGTAGAGATAAGCTCCTCACTGTTAGAGAGGAGGATGCTGACAATTACAAGGTCTTGAAGAGTGCTCTTATTGATGGGTTTGGCCTAACCACTGAACAGTACAGGTTGAAGTTCAGGGACACCCAAAAAGCACAGACTCAAGACTGGGTAGACTATGTGGATTGTTCTGCCAAGGCTCTGGAAGGCTGGTTGATGGGCAGTAAGGTGTGTGACTTCTCAGGATTGTATAATCTGATAATGAGGGAGCAGATTCTTAATAACTGTCAAAATCAGCTGTTGCATCAATACCTGGTAGACTCTGATCTGACCTCTCCCCAAGAATTGGGAAAGAAGGCAGACAAATGGGTCAGAACCAGGGTGAAGCAGAAGGTACAGAACCAAGGTGGGGAAACCAAGAAGCAAGATGCTAAGAACTCTGACAAGGGTGGGGAGAAGGGTAAAGATCAAAAGTCTTCATCAGGCCCCCAAAAATCTTCTTCTGGTGGGGATTCCCAGTCTACCAAGGGTAAAGGCCAAAGAAAACCATGGTGCAAGGTCTGTAAGCAAAAGACCCACTGGACCAGTGATTGCACCAAGTCCAAAGACTCCAGTCCAGCACCCACCAATGCCCCTAAGGCACCTGTTCCCCCTAGTACAGTTGGTGGAAGTGCTCCAGCAAAGGAGTTTAGTAGGGTTCACCCTGGGAACTGAGTTGGGCTCTGACTTAGTCAGGGAACTGACTCAGGTTGTGTTAGTCTGTGATGGAGGCATGGATGTGACCTCCACTGTGAGTCCCAGTAATCTGGGCAAGTACAGACAACAGCCTTTAATTAATGGACATGAGGCTTTGGCATTTAGGGACACAGGGGCAAGTGTCACAATGGTGACACAAGACCTTGTGCTACCTGGGCAAGTTATGCTTGGTGAAATGTACCAAGTGACCAATGCTAGCAATGTCAGAACAGACCATACTCTGGCAGTTGTTAACTTCTCCTGGGGAGGGGTAACTGGCCTTAAGAAGGTTGTGGTAAGTGCAAACCTACCAGTCGAATGCTTGCTTGGCAATGACTTAGAGACTTCTGCTTGGGCAGAAGTGGAGCTCAGGACCCATGCAGAAATGCTGGGGATCCCTGCAGATGTGTTTGCTGTGACCAGGTCACAAGCCAAAATGTCTAGCACTGAACAGGCCTTGGATTCTGAAAAAAAGGACCAAGTGCCTTCCAAGAGGAGGAGTAGTAGGGTTAAGGCAGTGCCTTCCCCCTTGGCTCAGGAGGAAGATCAGTCCCTTGAGGGGGATGATCTCAGCCCTGAAGAAGGAACTGTCCCAGAGGAACTTGAACCTGACCAGGTTGAGTTCTTGGGGACAGGGGGACCTTCTAGGGCAGATCTGAGCCAGGAGCAGCAGAGCTGCCCCTCCCTTGAACCCCTCAGACAGCAAGCTGCTGCTGAGGCTGCTGGGAAAGCTAGTGGTCCCCATACAGTGTATTGGGATGATGGACTCCTGTACTCAGAGAGTAGAGACCCCAAGCCTGGTGCTAGCAGGAGGTTGGTAATACCTTTGAAGTTCAGGGCTTCCTATTGACCCTACCCCATGATATTCCCTTAGCAGGTCACCTGGGCCAGAACAAGACTTGGGACAGAATTGTCCCTCACTTTCACTGGCCCCACATGTCTGAAGACAGTAAGGAGTTTTGTCGCTCCTGTGTAACCTGCCAAGCCAGTGGCAAAGCAGGTGGCACTACAAAGGCCCCCTGATACCACTACCTGTGATGGGGGTGCCCTTTGAAAGGGTAGGGATTGACATTGTTGGTCCCATGGATCCCCAAACAGCCTCTGGGCACAGGTTTATCCTGGTGGTAGTGGATCATGCCACCAGGTACCCAGAAGCTATTCCCCTCAGGACCACTACAGCACCTGTGGTGGCAAGGCCCTCCTGGGAATCTTCTCAAGAGTGGGCTTTCCTAAGGAGGTAGTATCAGACAGGGTGCTAACTTCATGTCTGGGTACTTGAAAGCAATGTGGAAGGAGTGTGGAGTGACTTATAAGTTCACCACACCCTATCACCCACAATGCAATGGTTTAGTTGGAGAGATTCAACAAAACCTTGAAGGGCATGATTAAAGGGCTCCCAGAAAAGCTTAGGCGTAGATGGGACATACTCTTGCCCTGCCTTTTATTCGCATATAGGGAGGTGCCTCAGAAGGGGTTGGTTACAGCCCTTTTGAACTTCTGTTTGGCCACCCTGTGAGGGGTCCACTGTGCTTGGTGAAGGAAGGATGGGAGTTACCTCTCAAGCCCCCAAAGCAAGATATAGTGGACTATGTACTTGGTCTCCGCTCCAGGATGGCTGAGTACATGAAAAAGGCAACCAAAAACCTTGAGGCTAGCCAGGAACTTCAGAAGGCCTGGCATGACCAAAGGCTGTTCTGACTGTTTACCAGCCAGGACAGAAGGTGTGGGTGTTGGAGCCAGTGGCCCCAGCAGCTCTCCAAGATAAATGGAGTGGACCCCACACTATTGTTGAGCAGAAGGGTGAGGTCACTTATTTAGTGGACCTAGGAACACCCAGGAGTCCCCACAGGGTTCTCCATGTCAACAGGTTAAAACCATATGTGGACAGGGCAGACATGGGCTTGCTCATGGCTACTGATGAAGGGCAGGAGGAAGAGAGTGACCCACTCCCTGACCTGCTCTCACAGAACCCTGACGATGGGTCAGTTGATGGTGTAGCCTTGGCAGGCAGCCTCACTACCCAGCAACAAACTGATTGCAGGCAAGTCCTCAATCAGTTTCGACATATGTTTTCACTGACACCCAGTCAGACCACCTGGTGCACTCATGAAGTGGACACTGGGGACAGTCTGCCTATTAAAAACAAGATTTATAGGCAACCTGACCATGTCAGGGACTGTATCAGGACTGAAGTCCAGAAAATGTTGGAATTGGGAGTAATTGAGCCCTCAGATAGCCCTTGGGCTAGTCCAGTAGTCCTAGTACCGGAAACCTCACACCAGTGGTGGAAAAAGAGAGATGAGGTTTTGTGTAGACTACAGGGGTCTCAATGCAGTCACTAGGACTGATGCCCATCCAATACCCAGGGCAGATGAGCTCATAGATACTTTGGCCTCTGCCAAATATCTCAGCACATTTGACCTAACAGCTGGCTACTGGCAGATCAGACTAGCTGATACTGCAAAGCCCAAAACAGCATTTTCAACCCCTAGTGGGCATTATCAATTTGTGGTAATGCCCTTTGGTCTGAAAAATGCACCTGCCACTTTCCAGAGGTTGGTGAATACAGTTCTCACAGGACTGGAAGCCTATAGTGCAGCTTATCTAGATGATATTGCTGTCTTTAGCTCCACCTGGGAGGATCACCTGGTCCACCTCAGGAATGTTTTACAGGCCCTGCAAAAGGCAGGCCTGACTATCAAGGCCACTAAGTGCCAGATAGGGCAGAGTCAGGTTGTGTACCTGGGCCACCTTGTGGGTGGAGGCCAGGTTCAACCATTGCAGAGCAAGATCCTGACCATCATGGACTGGACTGCTCCCACTACCCAGACTCAGGTGAGAGCCTTCTTAGGCCTGACTGGGTACTATAGGAGATTTGTCAAGGGGTATGGATCAATAGTGACACCCTTGAATGACTTAACTTCTAAGAAAATGCCCAAAAAGGTTCAGTGGACAGTTAGCTGTCAAAAGGCATTTGATGACCTCAAGCAGGCCATGTGCACTGCTCCAATTCTGCAGAGTCCTGATTACTCCAAGAAGTTCATTGTTCAAACTGATGCATCTGAATTGGGGGTAGGGGCTGTACTGTCACAATTGAATGAAGAAGGTCAGGATCAGCCAGTAGCTTTTATTAGCAGAAGGCTGACCCCTAGAGAGAAACGTTGGTCAGCCATAGAGAGGGAGGCCTTTGCTGTGGTCTGGGCTCTGAAGAAGTTGAGGCCATACTTGTTTGGTACACACTTCCTGGTTCAGACAGACCATAAGCCCCTCTTATGGCTAAAACAAATGAAGGGTGAAAACCCCAAACTGCTTAGGTGGTCCATTTCCCTACAGGGGATGGACTTTACAGTGGAACATAGGCCTGGGAGTAACCATGCGAATGCAGATGGACTCTCTAGGTATTTCCACTTAGAACATGAAGACTTAACTGGGCAAGGTTAGTTTAATGTCCCTACGTTTGGGGGGGTTGTGTAGGAGAGTAGGATCTGCTTCACATGGGTACCCCCACTTTTTGCTGATGCTTCACTGTTTTTCGACATTAGTCTGGCTGGGGCCCTGCTAATCAGAACCCCAGCCTAGCTGCTTCCTCTCTAAAATGGTTTCCATGTGCCTTGGGCACATCACTGATTGGAATCTGGAGTGCCCTTATAAGTCCCTAGTATATGGTATACTATGTACCAAGGGCATAGGTACCTCAGAGGCCTGCCAGAGGCTGCAGCATGTATTATGCCACCCCTGGAAGGCCATCCAAACTGACACCACAGGTCTGCTACTGCAGCCTGGGTAAGGTGGTGCATGCACCCCTTACTGTGATATAGGTTACCTATATCACGAAATACATACACACATATAAACCTATAAGTCACTCCTAAGGCAGGCCTTATCAATCCTAAAGGCAGAGTGCATGGTTCCTATGTGAGAGGGTGCCCCTGCATGAGCAGGGCCCCTCTGCAGCGTTCGGAGACCATCTCTGATGCTGTTTGTAGTGCAGCCTGACCATATACTCTTAAGCGCATTATATCCTCGCGGTAAAATGCTAACTTTGGAATGGCTGCACCTAAACATGTCGTGTTTGGTGTCAAACATCTAGGAATACTACCCCCCGCCAATCCTGGTGGCGGGGGTAGCATTCCACCCTTCTAGCGGGAAAGACATGTTAACTCCTGACGAGTCCGGTAACTTCTTTCCAGAGCCCTGGCATCACAAAATGGATGCTGCTGCCACAGACACGAGTCTGGCCTCCTGCTGCTGGATGAAACTCCGGCAGGGGAGGCCTGGACAATAGGTTTCCTGTCCCAGGGAGGTGTGACCACCTCCCCAGACAGGATAATGTGTATTGGGGCTGGGCGGGAGCACTTTCGGGTGCTTTGAAGTCCTGCACTGGGGGCACATTTGGTGTCCCTGTGCATACCCCAGTTCAAACCGGATCAGGGGCTTGCAGCCCCTGCTTTGGCGTGAACTGGACAAAGGGAAAGGGGTGTAGCCACCCCTCTGCCCTGACCCACCCATAGGTGGGGCCACAGAGTAGTCCAACCCCTATTTTTAGAATAAAGGAAGGAACCCAGTCCTTAGGACTTTAGATTACACCTGGACAAAACTCTGAAACTGAATCCTGGACCTTCGACGCTCTACTCACGATTAGAGGACTGAAGAATCTCCCTTGGGGTCAAGGAGTGACTCCCCTGCGTGGCAGGCACCAAAGAAGCATCTGTCCGGTTCGCATTTCTGAAGCTCCCGTCGGACGCCGAAGTCATCGCATCACCAGAGGTAGATTCTCAGACTTCCCCGAGGCTACCCTGAGTCCCCAGCAAAGCTGAGGCCCGTGGCTATCGTGGGTGACTTGAGACCGTGACCCCTGGACACCAAGCACATTTGCAAGTGCATCATCTTCTGGGTCTCCCAAGAAGTCGTGCTTTGGGCTCCGAGTAGCCCTGGCCTCCAGCACCACCTGCATTGAAGATCACTGGCCCCCACTCCACGAGTGTCCTGTAAGCCAGATCCACGTGCGGTGTCACGAGGCTCCTTCGCGGTCGCTAGCCCGTTGGCTAGTAGCCCTTAACGAAGGCCAATCCTTTTTTTACTCAGCATCCTGGTTGCTCCAGGCCTGCCCTCACTTACCCTCGCTGGGTGAGTTCCACAGACCTTGCTGGTCTGCACCATCGACGATCTACATCTTACTCGAGACTTGCCGTTGCCAAGGCTTGTTGGGTCTAATCCGGTCGCCGACACCTCAGCACTCGACAGACATCGAGCACCAGCCCGAATCCTGCTCCTGGTTGCCGACAACGCCTCCCGGACCTCGTGGCTGAAGAAGTCAAGACGACTGTCAACGCACCTGAAGCACTCGACATCGGTGGGCATCTGTCCATCGCCTTCCTGGTCACTGGCTAGAGACCCAGACTCTGTCCCCTCTGCTTTCAGATTCTTCAGAACTCCGATCCACTCTTGGATCCACCCGGACACTTTTCTCTTGGCCACCAGCAGCACTTTGCAGCAGATCGCCATTCGAATCGACGACGAAACCCGACCCCGAAAGGCACCTATGCACCCGGCTTCCCTGGGTGAGGTAACACGAGTACTCCGGTGCTCCCGTGGGTAGAGACTCTTCAAAGTCCTAGATCTCAAAGGGTTTTGTCCTAGTCCTCTTTTAAGTGTCCCTTTCCTCTATTTTCCCGATCCCGACTTTCTCCATAGAAGTTAACGGCGTATCGCGGTTGTGTATTTACACTGCACGCGTCTCCCGTGGGTCCCCTGTGTCACTACCTTGGGTGGTTCCTTGTGGTCCAAGCACTTCTAGAGGCTCTAGGCCTAGTGTCTAGTTCAGTCGTGGTTCGCATACCACTTTATTGGTATATGGTTTGGTACGCCCCTAGGGCCCAAACGTGTATTTGTGCTATTACTGTGAATTAATAACTTATAACTTATGTACTTCGAACTCTAGCCTCATAAAGAGACTAGAGGGGTGTGTTTAGCAATAAATACATATATTTTGAATATATACCTGGTGTGGTGCTCTTTCATTTGGTCACTCAAGAGATTATAGACTGGTAAAACAAGCTGCTTTACATTCCTTCAAGACTTAGCCTGAAGGCTGCTCTCCATAGCTACCACTAGGATAGCTTTCAATAAGGTTGTCTTTAACCTATCTCCAATAAGGGGTTGTTTGGACTGGTGCAAGGTGCCCACTATAATTAGTGGACAGCATATGCCAGGCCAACTTCTCACATCTCCTCCTCTGTTGTTGCTTGCAGCCTCTTGACTTCCTCATAGGCTCAGAGAGCTATCTGTAGAGCCACCTTGGAAGCTTTCCTGCCCACATTCAGCACCCTCTTCTTGCAGAACTCCGTCAGCTCCCCCACAGTGTAGTTTGCTAGGCAGTTCAGATCCATGGACATTCTGACAAGGTATCACATATACAGCAACATAAAGAGTCCAAAGTTGATGAAGATGAAGCAGGAGCCAAAATTAGAAAAATGACCAGTCACTGACAGTTTTTATTTTAAAAAAAACGTGATGCCAAATTATTTATCTGGGATTTTTATGTAACACAAATCACTGTATGGTACTGCACAAACACAAGTCCTGATCCACACCGCTGAATACCAATGTGAGAAATTGGTTGTTGGTTGACTGAGGTCTGAGCCCTGATCAAGCAACAGCCACAATCCCTTGCAGGGTGAACCACAAAAAGTCACTAAATTAACATGTGCTTAACTCTGGGTAGCTGGGCATAAAAAGCAGTCAGGCTTAACTTAGGGACAATGTGTAAAGTATTTATGCAGCTCAAAAACAGTAATAAGTTGAAAACACAACACAAAATAATTCCCAAACCAAATTTGAAAAATAGAGTACATTTGAAAAATGTATTTGACACTAAAACCATAAAAGCCCAATCAGTAGAACCAGAGTTATGAAATTGCAAAAAATAAACTGTAAAATAGCGCCTAAAAGATAAAGGGCCAACCGATGAAATATGGACAAAGTCAAAAGATAAGGCCAACTGAGATCGAGCACAGTCGGATACAAGAAGTGGATTGGGCCCGGTCAGCGCTTACCTTCAGACTTAGAACATTTGGAAGAAAAAGTGTCTGAGAATGTAGAAGTTCAGTGGGGGAAGGCTGCAGGAGCATCCGAGGGGGGAGCTTAGTCATTGGATAGGCTTGGAACGAAGCCACAGTGAAATATTTATCTTCGGACTTAGCTGTTGAGATGGAAGTCAAAAATCTCCAGAGGAACAAAGCAGAAGGCTGTAGCCAAAGACAGTTCCACGAGGTTTGATATCCCTTTGGCGAAGGACTGCTGAAAAGGATTTGCTGCTGCGGAGAAAAACATAGCGGGAGAAGCCACGAAGTCAATCCGACCGACGATGCACCTTGGGCAGGTTGGTCCCAGTCAACTTTTGGCTCTCAGAGCACTTTTGGACCAAATTTTCCTCAGTTTTGGAAAATGACCATCTGGGCACCTTTAGCACCACAACCAAGGGTCCAGGTGTGGATGGAGACCTCTTGAGGGTTCAGGACTCACTCAGGCTTGGTCCAGATGGGGGTTCAAGATGGGGGGGCTTGTTATGTCCCTGTGGCTCTGAACAGGAGGCCAGCAAACTAGCCCTTGGAGTCACTTCTGGTAGTCCTGGGTGCAGGCGTAGATGCTGGGCTCCCTTCAGGGCTAGCCTCTGAGGGTTCATGGCAGGCTCCGGGCAGCAAAGCAGTCCTTCCAGGTACAGCAACAGTCTGCAGAATGCACAGCAGGTCACAGGAGCAGGCAGTCCTCTGAGAGTCCTTTTACAGATCCAGTAGTGAACTGAAGAATGGGTCTGAGAGCCCTATTTATGTACCCTGGTGCCGTGGTCCTAGAAGGTGGGAGAAGCTTCTTGAAAGGTCCTTTGAAGTTCTGGAAGTTTCCTGCCTCCCCTGCCCTGGCTCCAAGCTGGCTGCACTGAAAATACAGGGTTGTTAGGCCTATTGTGAGGAAACAGGACACAGCCTTTTCGGGTGCAAGAGGAGCTGTGCTCAACTACGCCCCCCATCAAGCCAGTTAATGGCCCATTGAGGCTCAGCTAATCCCACTATTGTGTGACTGTCCGAAGGGAATTCACAAAGTCTAACTGTCAGCTACACCCAGTCGTGTGACCTAAGATATGCTGCAGGCACAAAGGGCTGAAGGCAGGAGAATGCAAACTTTCTAAAAGTGGCATTTTCAAAATTGTAATGATAAATTCGACTTTACCATTGAAGAGGGCTTATCATTACAATTTCATAGGTACCTAACATGACATATCTACCTCCTCTCAAGTAGGAATTACAGCTTATTAAATGTAATAAGGGATCCCCAATGTTATCCTATGGGAGGGGAAGGCCTCACATTAGTGAATTTGGGAGTTTTTCACTAAAAGGACATGTAAAACTTAAAAGTACATGTTCTACCTTTTAATTACACAGCACCCTGTCCTATGGGCTACCAAGGGCCTACCTTAGGGGTGACTTATATGTAATAAAAGAGGAGTTTAAGTCTTGGCAAGGGGTTGAAATGCCCAGTAGACATGGCAGTGGGACACTGCCTTCATGCTGCAGTGTAAGACCTGGGACATGTTTTGAGATGCAACTTAAGGATGTGGCACAAGAAGTGCTGCAGGCCCACTGCCAGCATTTAATTTACAGGCCCTGGGTATGTGGCATACCACTCTACAAGGAACTTGCACATAAATTACATATGCCAAACAGGTGTAAAGCAATTATATCATGTTTTAGGGAGAGAGCACAAACACTTTAGCACTGGCTAGCAGTGGTAAAGTGCACAGAGTCCTAAGGCCAACAATAAAGAATTTAGCAAAAAGAGGAAGGAGGAAGGCAAAATGTTTGGAGGTTACTCTGCAGAGAGGCCTTTTTCCAACAAGGACTAAATGGCGTAGATATATGGTTGTTTGTGTTGTAGTTTTGCCTCCCCCCAGTTGATGTTGATCACTTCCCAGACAAGCATTGAACCTAATTTCTTTCAGCCAGCTTAATGTTCTTGAATTAAATGAGCACAATGATATCTGAATGCTTAAAGTCCTGAATATTACAAATTGTTAAAATTAATACAAAATATTTACAAAAAATATTGCTACTGAACTGCAAGACTATGGTAACTAATGGTATTAAAAAACACAAGTAAAAGTGTATATATGTGTAAATGCACGTATTTTCCTAAAAAAAAACTAAAAGGTGGGAGTGCAATGGGGTGTGTACCTTGAAAGAGGGTGAAGCGGAAACTCCGGATTTTGATTGTAGCAAAAGAGCCAGCCCTGTGTTTCAATGATACATTAAATTTTATGCTGAGGCTCTGTTTCTATAATTCTGCTCCTAGAGTTTCAGAGTTGGGAGAATCCGTGGCAATGCGGTCATACTTTGCTGCTTGTAGGCAGGGTGAGTGTGGTTTTGGGCCTTGCCAGCAGTGGCCACAATATATTAATAGTATCCCTCCGAATCCTGGGGGGACTGGGCCATTGCTTAGTGATGCGTTTGTCCTTACTGTCCATGAATGCGATAAGAGAAGACCAAATGGGAATGAGTCTGACCACTATAGTCAGCCAATGATGGTGAACTGTCTAGAAAAAGGATACTTGCTATGGTAACTTCAAATCTAGGACAGATTCTTTTTTACTTCCTTTGAGAGTGTGAGCAATTCATAACATAAGCATTTGTGGGGTCGTTTCCACATCACTCATGGAGGCACACCATGACTGACATGTTCACACATACCTTGCCGTCATTACTGAGGATGAGACCAGGTGCAAGCAATCTTGGGGATTGGATGCACAGGAATGCCCTGATTACTTACCGGTAATCCTCATTACTCTTAGTCCTACTCGTCCCTCGAACCAGTCATAACAAAATGAAGTAGTATCCAATCACAGGCAGGAAACGAAACAGAAAATGCTCACTGATCCCACCCACCCTCCTGCTAAGGGCTATAATAGACTAGCCTTACCTTAGCACATCCTGAAATGCCAAGCAACACAAAGGCCTGATATTGGGTGGGGGGGGGAAGTATGACTGGGTCGAGGACAAGTAGAACTAAGAATAATGAGATCCAGCGCAGTCATCACAAAGCTTGCTTGAATTAAAGGAATGATTCAATTTAGGGTATACATTTTGAATGAGATCTTCCGGATATATTTCTCTAGGGACTTGAGGTTGATCACAAACTGGAAACCCCCTGTCAGCTTCGGGTCTAGGAACACAATTGGTCAAATGCATTGTCCCCTCTTTGACTTCAGAACTGGAACAATTGCTTTCTTCAGATGAAGCAACTGAATATCTTCCATTAAAGAGGTCTTTCTGAGTGAATCTCTTGAAAGAGGAAACTGAATCGTTCCTGTTGATGGGGGAAAGGACACAAACTCAATCTGGTAACCAGCATCCAAAATACTCAGCACCCACTTGTCTGAAGTTGTGTGAGGCCAATTCTCCAGGAAATGATGGAGCCTCCCATCAATCTCTGGTATCTCTCCAACTGGAACCACTGGGGCGGCATAGTCAGGAGCGCTGACTAGGATTTCCCTGATCCTGACTTGGCTTCTTCTGGAACTTGCCTTAAAAGCCCTTCCCCTGGAATTTCTGACCTTTGAACGTATTCCTTTGCCTATGGCGGGAAGGCTGATGAAAGGACTTTGCTGAGGAGAAAAATGATTGTTTATTCTGCTGCTGTTTTCAAAAGGAAAAAGAATGTTTCTGCTTCTTGAAAACTTTACGCAACTTATTGTCCAAGTCCTTACTAAATAGTCTTGTTCCAGCAAATGGCAACCACAATGCCATCCTGTTTTGTGCCGGAAGGGACACCTTCCTGCACAAAAACATTAATTGATGGTATTTTCCTCTTTCTGTTCATGCTGCAGCATGCCTCCCTGGGGAGGCGTAGGATTCCGACGCATTCCCAGGTTTACAATTTCTCGTAAATCTGGGAATGCTTCAGATTCCATGGGTGTTGCATGGGAACACCCACAGCAACACCCATGGAACGCCCCTTTCACACAGTGTTCTGCATGAAATGAGCACATATTTACAAGGCCGTGCAAAGCCACGAAAAGTGGCTTTGCGTGGCCTTGTAAATATGCTGCAGCACATTGCGCCACCAGAGCGTCAAAAAGGTGCTGCTCTGGGGGTGCAAAAGGGCCACTAGGGCCTCGTAAATGAGGCTCTATGGGCCAGATTTACAAGAAACTAATGCAGCGCGGTGCCGCAAGTAATTTTGCTGCGCCACGCTGCGTTAGTTTCGAAGCACAGGGATGCAACATATTTACAACAATATGTCGCATCTCTGTGCTTCCCCCTGCGCTGGCGCACACACTGCTGCCAAGTGCCAGCGCAGGCACCCTTGCACCATGGTGCAAGGATGCCTGCGTCGTGGGGAGATTGTTTTTGTGCAGGAAGGGGCACCTTCCTGCACAAAAACAATCAATTGAGGTGATTTCCTCTTCGCAGCACGCATTGAAAGAGGAAAAAACGGGAAGAAATGAAAACATTTCTCCTCGTTGCACCTCGCTACGCCACCCCTAGGGTGGCGTAGCATTCTGACGCATTTCCAGATTGCTCGTAAATCTAGAAATGCATCAGTGGACATGGGTGTTGCGTAGGAACACCTACAGCAACACCCATGTCACGCCCCTAACACGCAAAGTGTTGCATGAAAAGGGGCGATATTTACAAGCACAGGTAAAGCCACACAGGGTGGCTTTACGTGTGTTTGTAAATATTACACAGCAGGTTGCGCTGCCGGTGAGTCACGCAGCCTGACACACCGGCGGCGCAAGGGGCTTGTAAATCTGCCCCTATATATTTTGTGAACAGGATATCCAAGAGGAGGGCCGGATGGGGAACCAAAAGCAGTGTTGCAATCTGTATCCTCATGTCCTCTTCCAGACACCGTAGTTATCACATACCTTGTCACCAGATGAGCTCTGGAATGTTGACAGTTCGCAGCTGGTGACCGAGGGAGCTGTTGTCATTTCCTGATCTCCGCACCTTCGTGGAGCCTGTGTTGGTATTTCACAATAAAGAAGTTCTTCATCTCAACGTTGTACGAGTTTAATTCCGTACAATTTTGGCGACGAGCACCAACACAGGAACCCATGTGAATTCAAGCAAAAAATAAAAATTAAAAAATTAAATCGTTTATACGGAATCGCTGGACTGCGAATGAGGAAAACTAGTAAACCAAAGAAAAGCATCGTGTGTGATACATTTTCGGAAGATTACTACATCGTGTAATTGGACAGTGTGATCCTTCCACTCCCCCTGCAGCAGGTCAGTCAGCAAAAGTTGCGGAAAAACGCTTCAAAACAAAAAAATTAATCAACCTTGCGACCTGTGGGGGACTAGTGACTTTATGTACTCTGCGCATTCTAGCGAAATTGAGGTATCACACCTCGGTAACCTTTTGAGGTGAATTTATTCGTCTGTGTAGAGAACCTTCGTTGCAGGCGCAGACGTACCTATTGACCCACCACACTGTGCGAATTGCGCAGTGCATTTTATTGTTTGATCTGCGCTACTTCAGTTCTCCTTTCATGCATCCACTGTGGCGTGAGTATTTTCGTTGCTGTTACTGATTAGAGAGAAAAAATCCAGTCAGCAGTAAGTGCTTCAGTACAACGGTCTCCCAACTGACATTTCCAACCATCAGCTGTTCGCGTGCTGTTCTGACAACGATGTCCTCAGCAGAGGTACTACCTCGCTGTTACCTAGTTACCACGCACGCTCAAGCACGTCATCCGACGCCATCTTAGATTCCCTGAGGTTGGTGTTCCAGTCAATTCAACCTACGCGTTCACGCAGTTACGTGACACCATCTTTGAGCACTACGATTCACGCGTCAGGAAATCCTATTTCGGATCGGCTTGTAAGCATCACGGAATTTCGGAAAGGAAGAAAATCTCCACAAAGGAATCACATAAGGAGGTATTTCTTCGTGTACCGCCCGTTTTCAAAGCACAATGTTTCTGCTCTAACAGTTTCTTCAAGTGTTAAGCGTGAACGCTCAAACTTTACTTTGTTTTCTGCCGCTTTGTATGTTGTTCCACTAACACCTTTCAAGCTCAATTTATATTGTGGTTGCTCGTGCTGATGGGCACAGCATAATTCTTCACACCACTACAAGTCTTGCAAAAATATTACTTTAAAACCTTTGGGCTTGCAATCTCACCAGGTCACTTTACCATTCCTCACACTACTCTCCAATACTGGGCAACCCTTCTGCTATTTTGGCTTGTCTCTCCACCTTCTGCAATGGCTACTGGCTATCTATGGAACTTATCGCCTCCCCAGACTTTCTTACCAGCGGGGGGTGAGCCTGTACTCAAATGGGAAGAGTGGAGAGAGTACTTTAAGAACTATATCTCCACGTTTGACGACGATGAAGATTTTACTGCAGAAAAAAAATTCAAAATTCTTTTACATTGTATGGGGGCTGGTGGTATAAAAATATACAACAGTATAAATAAGAAAATTAGAGGCGTAGATGAAAGTGATATATTTGAAAATGCTATTGATGACCTTAATTCATACTACAAACCGACTGTTTGTGTGGCTGTTGATAGGTACACATTTTTCCACAGAAAAGAGGAGAGTATTGATGATTATGTCTCCGCTTTAAAACATTTGGCCATTAATTGTCGTTTTGGAAATCTGCATGACAAATTCATCAGAGATCAGATTGTCATGCAGGGCTCAAACACTAATATTCAGGACAGTTTGAGGGCCAGGGGTGAATCCCCTTTACAGACCATTATGGATATTGCAAGAAGGGCAGAGCTCACTGGTTGGTGTGCCAAAGCTGTTCTTTCTGAGAACAAAGAGAAGAAAGATGAGGGTACTGTAGCCAGGGTAGTTGAACAAAATTCCTTCACAAAACAGAGTAAGAAAAACAAAAGTTCAAAACCTGTCACAAGTAGAATGCAAAACAGCAATAAGTTACGTTGCTATAGATGTGGAAGTTCGACACATTTGGCAAATGATAAGAAATGCCCAGCTAGGAATGTTAAAAGCTCGTTTTGGGGAACCGTAGGGCACTTCCAAAAAGTATGCCATAAAAGGTCTTCAGCCTCAGTAAAACTGGTCGAAATGGATGACGATGTAACCGACAACACTTCCGACCATGACGAAGTGAACATGTACGTCCTTAACATTGAAGACAAGTGTGTTTTGCAAGTCACTGATGCCACCACAGCCAAAACTAGGAAACCTGTGTGTGAAATGTCCATTGGTGGGGTAGACATGAGCATAGTTGCGGACTCGGGTTCTCCCTACACCATTGTTAACAGTAAAGTTTGGGAGGAAAAGTTTGTTCTGCACCTAGGAAAACAGCTGGATAAAGCTGACATCACCATCAAAACATTCACAGAGGATCCCATAGAGGTGTGTGGTTTTAGGAAACTCAAGTTTTGCTTCAAGGGAAGGGAGTCCTTAGGCAAACTATATGTATCTGTTGTAGGCCCTTCCGTTTTAGGATGGATGGACCAGGGTAGCCTTGGAATTATACTTGATCCCAGTAGATCTGATCCTGTCATGGTCATCCAAGATGACAAAGAATACAGCAAGAACTTATTAAACAGGTTCCCCAATGTCTTTTCTGGTAGAATCGGTGCCTTAAGTGGATACAAGCACAAAATACGTGTTAAGTCTAATGCCATTCCAGTTGTGCATCAGGTTGGCAATCTCCCCTTTGCTGTAAAAGAATTGGTCAGAGTTCAACTGGATAAACTACTTCAGGATGGTATCGTTGAGCAGGTAGAAGCCTCTGAGTGGGTGGCTCCCTTAGTCGTGGCCAAGAGGCCCAATGGAAGTCTTAGGTTGTGCATAGACTTACGCAACCTCAATGATAACATCCTGGTTGAGCAATTCCCTCTTCCAAGAATAAACGAACTGTTAGAGCGCACTAAAGGTATAAAATGGTTTTCTACCAATGACCTTAAATCCGCCTACCACCAGGTTCCTCTACACCACGACAGCAAAAACCTTACCACTTTCATAACCCCATTTGGGTGCTATAGGTTCACTAGGGTACCTTTCGGATTTGGCCTCCGCGGCTGCCATGTTTCAGAGGCTCATGCACCACATTTTTAAAGGGGTTACAGACATTTTAATGTTCCAGGACGACATTCTTGTGATGGGAAGAACAAGGGAAGAGCATGACACGAAAGTGAACCAGGTTCTTGGTATACTTGAAAGTAAATGTTTAACGGCTGAACACAACAAGTGTAAATTTGCATGCACTAAAGTAAACTACCTTGGACACGAGATTACAGGTGATGGCATAAAACCTAAGAAAGAACTGCTCGATGCCATAATAGATGCACCTGTACCGAGTAACAAAGAAGAGTTACGCTCGTTTCTTGGCCTTATCGAGTTTTATGCAAAATGTATTAAGAACTTCGCAAGTAAAACTTATGAACTAAGGCAATTGCTCAAGCTTAAGAATAAGTTTGTATGGACTGAAACATGCAATGACTCATTTTCTACCTTGAAGAAAGAGATGTGTTCAGCATTACCTTTGCAAGGTTTTGACCCAATGTTAGAAAACATCTTCACCACTGACGCTAGTTGCAAAGGTCTTGGAGCCGTACTTACCCAAAAAGACACCAAAGGTGATGAGTGTACCATTGCTTTTGCTTCCCGCTCTTTGACCCCCACGGAAGAAAAATACTCCGTCATAGAGCGGGAGGCACTAGTATGTGTTTGGGGGCTTGAACATTTCCGACAATTTGTCTGGGGAAAAAAAGTAATCCTGCGATGCGACAACAAACCACTTACAAAAGTATTTACAACCAAAGGTTTATATGCAGCTTCTCCCAGACTTGCCAGATTGTCTGTTCGCCTTTTTGATTTCAATTATATGATACAGTATGTACCTCGGGTAAAAAATGTGGTTGCTGACTTCTTGAGCCGGATGCCTATTCGCACTACGCCATCATGTGAGCATGAAGAGGTAGATGAATCAAGCATTGCCAATATACATGAAGAATTAAATGGAGTTTCTATGGATGAATGGATGCATGAGCAAAACAAAGATGCAGTTGTTTGTGAGGTTCTGAACATGTTGTCCAAGGGCTGGTCTAGTAAAAGTACGATGTCTGAATCCCTACGCCCCTTTTGGGAAGTCAAACATGAATTATCTGAAGAAAATGGTTTGCTGTTGAGAGATGGTAGGGTGGTTCCCCCCTCCAGCCTTAGACTGAAAATACTAGAAATATGCCACGAAGGGCATTTGGGCATCGGAAAGACAAAGAGTAGAGTCAAAAACTGGTATTGGCGGCCTGGCATCAGCATTGCAGTCAAAAGAACAGTCAGGGACTGTGCGCTTTGTGCCAATTCAGACAAAACCCAAGTCCCTTTCAGACCTCCCCTACATCCCATCACATGTCCAACCATGCCTTGGGAAAGAATTGGTGTGGACATAATGGGGCCCATTCTTGATCAGGGCGAGCAAGTGTACACAATAGTACTCATAGATCATTTTTCAAAGTGGCCTGAGATAAAGTTTGTCACCAAGCCCGATGCACACAGTGTCGTCAGTTTCCTTGATGACGTTTTCAACTGTGAAGGCTTACCTAAGTGCATAATTAGCGATAATGGACCCCAATTTACATCAGACCTATTCAAGAACTACCTTGAAAGAAACAAAATATGCCATAAAACCACCTCAGTCTACTATCCAGCTGGAAATGGTGCCGTTGAACATTTTAACAGGGTCATCAAGGGCATCATCCAATTAGCCAATAATAACAGGCTGGTGTGGAAACAGGAAATCATGAAAACGCTTTGGGCCTATCGTATTACACCTTGCAGCACTACTGGCCACAGCCCCTTTGAAATCATGAGGGGTAGGACACCTTTGTCAAAGGACAATGTGGGTTGGTTATTGGCTGCCAAGAGAGTTGATTGGTCTGCCGACCAAGTGAAGGGTAGGCTGGCAGAGGCACAATCCTGTTACAAGGACCGTTATGACAGGAAGCATGGTTGTAGACCGGTCAGATTAAGGACTGGAGACATGGTCAGAGTAAAAAGAAGTGGACACACTAGCAAAGGTATGAACAGGTTTTCTCAACCCTTATCTGTGCGCAAGGTATTTTGCAACGCAGCACTCCTTAGTGATGGCAAGGTGCGGCATTTCTCTGCGTTCTCTTTGTGCAAACAAATACCTGTAGAGTGTGGTAGTGCCGACATCAGCAGTCACACCTGGAATAGCGACTGCAACAATGAGTCACGCACACCTACCCAGGGAAGAGCATATTGTGATGTGTCAGATGAGGAAATTGACTGTGATTCCTCTCAAACCAACATTGAGGTACAGGCTTTACCTTCCGAGTCCAATGCCACTCCTTTGCAAGAGACTCCCTGCCCCTGTAACACTAGTAGAGTGGGTAGAAGGTTGGTGCCTCCATTGAAACTTTCAGATTATGTTTGTGAATAGTACTCAACTGTTACGCTATGCTATCCTATGCTCAGGCACATAAGTTTTGTTACTATGTTTTATCCCCTCCTACCTCTGTGCCCCCCTCCCCCTCCTCACCCCTTCCCTTCCCTTGCCTCTGTTCCATAAGGGGGAAGATGTGTTGCGATCTGTATCCTCATGTCCTCTTCCGGACACCGTAGTTATCACATACCTTGTCACCAGCTGAGTTCTGGAATGTTGACAGTTCGCAGCTGGTGACCGAGGGAGCTGTTGTCCTTTCCTGATCTCTGCACCTTCGCGGAGCCTGTGATGGTATTTTACAATAAAGAAGTTCTTCATCTCAACGTTGTACGAGTTGAATTCCGTACAAGCAGTCTTGGCAAAAATGCTCAAACTAACCCTCCTAACTTTCTCAACTCGCTTTATCTATCTCCATCTACTCTCTTTCTCTTTCTCCTTCTCTCTCTATGATCCCTCGGATTACCTTCTCCCTGTCCCTCTCTCTCTCACATTCACACATTTCCACGCTTCTAACTGCGACGAGGAAGGCAATGTTGATTATCAAAATGGAGTTTAGTAGCTCGGCAATAACAAAGAAAATAAAACAGTTACGCGGAGTTTCATTGTAGCAAAGAATTCAGTTCTTGGTTTGAAATCGCCGTTTGGAAGAACTGCATTGTAATTATTGCAGGCAGCGCCGCTCAGTGTGAAGGCCTATAATCTCCATGTCCGCCCTACTTTACTGACATTAGAGAGGGGAAACGATTGGAAATGCAGCACTGTGGGTTTGTAATGTACAACCATATAATCCGCCTTCTAGTCAGCTTCACTCTTGGGCACTATATAAAGGGCTAATGTTCGGTAGTGTTTTATCTTGGCAATCATCAGTGCTACATCTGATATGCAAGCAATGAATTTTTATCCCTCTGAAAGGGCCCAATTCATTAAATTTTGATTTGTCCATTTAAAATATTCAGAGTAACAATTTTTGCTAAATGATTCTGATATAGCCATTTCAAACAGAATGGAGAACATTGTTCAGGGGCACTTTGAAAGATGTGGGTTTGTAAAAAAAAAAAAACGCATAATATGAACCGGAGCAACCTGCTGCATTTTTCCTTAGTACACAAGTGAGTACTTATCGGAAACATTCTCTGAAGTCTTAGTATCAGGGATTATGGATGTGGATAAACACAATGTAACTTCCTCCCTGTCGACGCTCAGTTAAATAAACACCCAGGCCTCTCGTGACGCAATGCGGTGATAAGCAACGAAAAACGGAGCAAACAACTGTCGATCAACTTTAGCATGCAAAGTTTTTTTGCTCCAAGAGGTTGGTGCGAGCCCAGCGCGAAATAGCATTGCATCATGTGGCTCCAAATTGTAACTTATGTATGCAAAGAGATAGAAAAGGAGAGGAACAAGGCAAACACCCTTAGTGATCGAAGCAAAGACAGATCTACTAACGAGGAGCGACCTAGCTTGCCTAATTTTCCTATGCGTGATAAACTTTACTTTGTTAAATTGCACGTGTTTTGATTTACTGAATGGCTGTTGCGGCCGGTAATTTTACCAGGGAGGAGGGCGGAAGGGGCAGGGGGCGCGCACACACACACACACAACACACACACATGCACGCACGCACGCACGCACACACACCCCATTCCTTTACACACTCACACCCACACCCACACATATGTTCAAAATCAGAGCAGGAAAGGCCCCCCAGTACCTACAGACCTTGGTCCATTCCTACGTACCTTCACGTCCCCTCCGCTCGTCCACCCAGGAGAAATTCTCCGTTCCCAGAATCAGATTGTCGCGGATGGGCGGTAGATCGTTTGCTTGCTTGGGACCTTCACTGTGGAATTCTCTCCCCATATCGCTCCGTAGCGAAACCGATTACGTAAAATTCCGTAAATCCTTAAAAACCTGGTTTTTTAACCAATAACTTTCCCTTGTCTGACCCTTTCCTTTGGCTCCTTTTGGCTCTTTCTGGCTGGCGCCGGGAAACCCTTCGGGGTAGCTGTTGCGCCCTACAAATTAAAATTGACATTGACAAACACTCACTAACAAATACACATACCTTCATACATACATCCACGCATCAAAGGAAAAAAGCACATAGAACTTACCTCAACAGCTGCTCTCCAACAGGGTAGCCTCGGAAGTCCCAGGAGAATTGGGACTGCTGCCTTCCCTCATTGGCTGACCTTAGGTCAGTGGTGAGGGAAGGCAGCAGTTCCAAGCCTCGGAGGTCCCAGGAGGATTGGGACTGCTGCCTTCTCTCATAGGTCAGCCAATGAAGGAAGGTAGCAGTCCGAATCTCGTCACAGAGTGGGATGGGCTCAGTGTTACTGCTAATCCCACCCCACTCTGTGAAGAGGTGTCACTGATTTTTAGTATCGTGTGAGTTTGTAATTATAGAACCATTGTGGCGCCTGATGGACTCCGTAGAACTGTGACATAAGCATTAGAGCGTAGTGAAGTGAATGTAGGTTAGAATGTTGAGTTTGCAGTTACACACAGAAGAATGAAGACGTGTTATACTAAGTTCTGTGTGTGGCATAGTCTTTGGCGAGTACCCGGGCTGGGTAGTATGCTACAATTCGGGACAAGATAGGGGATAAGTAACTCGAAGATCGACAGTGCTCTCCCAGAAAATCTGCCATGATCCAGCAAATTGCTTGTGCGTGCCACATGTGCCTCTGTCGAAGTGCAGAACGATGCTTTGTGTATGTGGAGTCAAAGTGCAGCCCCAGTTACGTGTAAAGCATTTGAAGTTAATGAAAGCTTCACTGAGAAGTCTACACATCGGTGGCCGAGAACCTGCTAGGACGGCCGCACAAAGAGGTACTGCGCCACTACGCAACTCAAAGCCATGAATTCGTACGGAGTGACTATACTGCAAGGTGGAGATCAACCAGGGGTAATACAGCACAAAGAAATGCTTACAAGCAATGAAATTCAAATATCAAAATAGTCATCTGCTTACCAGAACTTGGAAGAGAGAGCCGTTGTGCCCCTGCGCTGGGGAAGCAACCCCGGAGAAAGTACCCAGGGTTGTGCTTGCAGAGCTGTCCATACCCGAAGCGGCCACCATCAAAGCTGCTGGGTGGTGTCTCAGAACAGTTCCCAAGGGCTTCTAAAAGCAAAGGGCCCTCATGGAGACCAAGAGGGAGGTCATAGTTCTTCGGGCTGTCCAAGATGACCCAGAGGCCAGCACAGAACAGGGCGTTAGAGATGGTATGGATGAAGGAGGTCCTAGCTGACAGCAGATGGTGTTGGAAGGAACTCCACCTTCAGCGTCAGCGTCAGCTACCGCCTTCTTGATGCCACCACCGCCATTTGATATTGCCAAAAAGTTGAGTATTGGCGACAGATGGACTGCCTGGATAGAGACATTTGATGATTTCATTGATGCGATTAAGGTAGCAAATAACAAGAAGATTATCAAGTACAGCAAGAATCTTGCTGGTGAAGGTGTAAAAGAAGTCATAAAGAAAATGAAGCAAGCTGATGAAATTACTTACAGCCAAATCAAAGAAACCTTGGCTCTCAAGTTCAATCCAATGTCAAATGTAGATTACGAAAGGTACATCTTCAATCAAGAAAGACAGAAAGCTGGTGAGCCCATCGACAAATTGTTGAGAGACTGGATACGCTCATCAAACACTGTAAGTTCAATTAATTTAATGGTGAGGAAGCTATATGCCTCAGAGTGATTGACAGATGCTTGTCAGATTCGTTCAGATGATAAATTCTGAGAGAAACTCTGAGTCTGGAGGGAGTTTTCATGGCTGCCAGAGCTGAAGAGCATTCTCATCGACAAGCTGCTGACATTGAGGCTGGAGGGGCCCATAGTGAAACAGTCATGAATGTGAGCAATAAGACAAAGCATAAGGCCAAGAGACCCAAAGAGAATTCTCCACAGAAAAAGAAGTTGTGTTTCTGGTGCAGATTTTCAATTCCACACGAAATGTAAATGTCCCGCCATTGGGCAGATCTGCAAAGGCTGGGGAAAGGAGAACCATTTTGTGAGGGTGTGCAAGGCGAAGCAAAAAGTAAGTACGTCACAGAGCGAAGACAAAATGGCCACCAGAACGTTCCAGAAGCGACGTTCGATGCCCGCACATAAGGCCAAGCAACCCTATCAGCTAAGGCAAATCAACACCAAACAAAGTCGATTGACATCTAAATCTTCGTAAAACAGTTCTTCTGTATCAAAAGCAGGTGAAAGTGAAGACGATGGCTGTGCCATGTCAATGTTTACCTCAAAGAAGCATGGACTGGCTGCCTGTGAGGAAAAACATCTGTCCAAGAGAAATCAACATGACAAAGCACCAAAGTCATTCACACGTTGTCCGAAGATCACACTAAAAGTCAATGGTTGTTCAATACCTTTCATTGTCGATAGTGGTGCGTCAATTGATATTATGCCTGAGGAGAAATACAATGAACTGTTTCTATTGCCCCGACTCACTTAATCAAAAACAAAAGTGTATACGTGGGCTGCATCGATGCTACGATGAAGCATAAGAAAACAAAAGTACAAGAACCCATTCATGTACTTCAAGGTACAGCATCAAGAGCCTGTTTACTCAGCTTTAGCACAGCTGCTGATATAGGACTAATATCCCTGAACTATAAAATGAATGCTCATCACAAAATAGTAAGTCAATTCCCTTTGTTGTTTCATGGGTTGGGAAAACTCAAGATTATGAAAGTCCAATTGCATATTAATGAGAACGTCTGTCATATTGCCTAAAGACACAGATGAATTGCCTTTCACTTGCAGGAAGCTGTTAAAAAATAGCTTGAATTCTCACTCAAACACGATATCATTGAGCGCTCCACTGGTCCAACTCCATGGGTTTCTCAAATAGTGATAGTACCCAAAAAGGACAGTGAAGGAGCTGTATGCATCTGCTTGGATACGCGTCAAGAGAACAATGCAATTGAAAGAGAACGACATGCAGGCCCGCACATTGCTGACATCATAACACAATTGAATGGTGCAAAGGTATTCTCTCGCCAGGATTTGAATGAAGGATATCATCAGTTGGAACTCAAGGAGAATTGCAGGTACATTACCTTTTCTCTACATGTTGGTCTGTTCCATTACAAGAGACTACGTTTTGGTGTGTCATCAGCTGCAGAGCTATTACAAGATGTCATTCGACATATCATACAGTCTGTTATGAATGCTTTCAATTATGACATATTGGTTTTCAGAGCTACACAGAGGGAGCATGACAAAACTTTCATGCAAGTGTGCCAGCTGCTCACTGATGCCAGTTTAACTTTAAATGCCGAGAAATGTGAGTTCCATAAGGCAACATTAAATTTCTTTGGCCATATCTTTTCTGATGGCAGCTAAAGTGCAAGTGCTGTCAACTGCCAGTCCCCCACAAGATGTTTCCATGTTACATTCATTCCTTGGCATGGCCAACTAGTGCTTTAGATACAAACGGGACTTTGCCACTGTCAGTGCGCCATTAAGAGACTTGACGAAAAATAATGTTTCTTTTCTTTGGTCACCTGAATATGAGCAAAGCGTCCAGGAAATCAAACAAGCTATTGAGAATGATACTGAAATGGCATAATTTGATCCAAAGCATAATATGAGGTTGTTGTTAATGCTAACCCTGTCAGGTTGGGTGCCATCCTTGCACAGCATAGCGGACAACCAAATGCTTGAAGACATACTGTGGCATATGCAAGCCAAAGTTTGTAACAAACTGAACAAGCTTATTCACAACCTGAGAAAGAAAGCATAGCAGTGGTGTGGGCTTATGAACATTTCCATGAATTCTTGTATGGGAAGCCCTTAACGCTTGTGGCAGATTATCAAGCATTGTTGACTACCTTTGGCAATCCAAAAGCAAAAATGCCTCTTCACATTGAACGTTGGGGTCTGTGATTACAAGAGTACAACGACACCATTGTGCATTGTCCAGGGAAAGATCAGAACCCTGCTGACTACTTCTCACAAGTGCCTCTACAATGCCCTAGGGCCCTTCTAAGACGGCTGAAGCTTACATTAACTTCATAGTGAAATCAAGCACCCCAGATGCCATTTCATTGGAACAAATTGACACTGCCACAAGTCAAGATAGTGACATGCTAAAACTGAAAGACATTATTACACATCAGTCTTGGTAGCAGCACCCTTGACCTCTTACCGGTGACAGTGAATATCAAAAGTTTAAGAATGTCAAAGATGAACTGTCCGTTACCCAGGAATGCATTGTTCTAAGAGGTTCGTGAATTGTCATTCCATAAAGTCTGCGACAACAGATAATTGAAGTGGCCTATGAAGGACATCGAGGAATTGTTGCCAGCAAACGAGCTCTCCAAGGCCGAGTCTGGTTTCGACATCTCAATGAGAGAGTTGAAAGTGAATTAAAAGCCTGTCAGCTGTACAACTGCCTGACATTGAAAACCATTCAACAACCGTTGACAGAGTTGCCAATGCATTCATGGGAAAGAATTGCAGTGGACTTCTTTGGTCCTCTTGACAACGGACATCCCCTGATGGTGATCGTTGATTGTTGATTGTTGGACCTGGCCCCTTTTTTTAGGGTTATCCCCAAACTTTTTGCCTTCTTTCTCCTATTTATTCTGACCTGTTTTTGTTGGTTTTAGGACTCTGGGCACTTCACCACTGCTAATCAGCATATGCTGTCTGTCTAATTTAATTGGTAATTTGTTTATCCATGATTGGCACATTTGATTTATTGGTAAGTCCCTAGTAAAGTGCACTGTGTGTGCCCAGGACCTGTAAATCAAATGCTACTAGTAGGCCTGCAGCATGGATTGTGCCACCCAAATGAGTAGCCCTGCAACCATGTCGTAGACCTGCCACTGCAGTGTCTGTGTGGGTAGTTTTAAATTGCCATGTCGACCTGGCAAGTGAACCAACTTGTCAGGCCCAAACCTTCCCTTTTACTGCATGTAAGGCACCCCTAAGGTAGGCCCAAGGTATCCCAATGGGCATGGTGCAGTGTATTTAAAAGGGAGGACATGTGCTGGTGTGTTGTACATGTCCTGAGAGTGAAATACTGCTAATTTAGTTTTTCACTATTTCAAGTACTCTCTCTCCCATAGGTTATCATTGGAGCTGCCTTGTAACCTCTTACACGTGTAACTTCCAATTGGGAAGAGATAGAGATTTGGAGTTTGGGGTTCCTGACTCACAATTTAAAAATACACCTTTTAGCGAACTCATTTTTTAAATTGCATGCTTGAAAATTCCACTTTTAGAAAGTGGGCATTTTTTTGCTTTACCATTCTGTGCCTCTGCCTCCCTGTAGAATCCACGTCTGAGGGGAGGGTGACAGTTAGGCTGTTTGTGCGTTCACTCTTGACAGTCACACAAAGGCAGCTGAGGTGTGCCCTGCATATCCTGATGGCCCATCCCCAGGCTGATGGGTCTTTCTGAGCTAGAGTGGTGGGAGGAGTTGTCACTGACACCTGAATAGAGCTGTGCCTGTCCTCACACAAACCTATCTCAACCTCCCTGTAGTGTGTCTGGAGCCAGGTAAGGGAAAGCAGGGCGTTGTGCACTACAAAGACTTTCCTTTGAAGTTTGCCTACTTCAAAGGCAGAAACAGGCATAAGTACTGGAGCTGTGACATCATTACTTTAGAATAAGCCTGGACTAAGAGGACATTCTGGCAAGAAGAAGAGCTGGAGACGCTGCAGGAGGTACTACCATTTTGCTGTGTGCTTTGCTGTGTTGGCTGGCTGCATGCTGCTTGCTGCTTCTGCCTTGGGCAGTGAAAGGACTGGACTTTGCTTTCTACATCCTGCTTGCCAAGGTTCTCCAAGGGATTGTGTGTGCCTGCCTCCTGTTAAGAAGTCTCAGGGCCATCAAAGACTTCATCTGCAGCCCCTGAACTCCTCTGCTGGAAGTTCTGACCTGCTAAGTGGTGCCCATTCCAGTTCTGGGCCCTTGGAGGTGGCTTTTCTGCAAAGAACAAAAGAAAATCCATGCATCAACTCTCAGCGCCTGCTTTTCCTGAAGCAGTCCAGATTTGCTGCTGAAAAACCAATGCAGCGCTATGGTGCAGCCGAAGAATCAACGCATCCCCTGCCGTGCGGCTGAAAGATCGGTTCAGCCTGAGTCCCGAGCACCGCATCACCGACGTCCGTGGTGCCCGCTCCGACTCTGACACAGGCCCTGCTGTGTGGCTGAAAAAATCGATGCTTCACCTGCTTCGTGGCTGGGAACTCGATGCAGCACCTGCTCCACCACTGACGCATCGATCCAGCGCTTATGGATTTTCAACGCAGCGTCCCTGTGCGCCAAGTTCTTCATCGACATGGCCCAGCAGTAAGGAACCGAGGCTGTGTGTCTGAGATCAACATATCACCTCCCCTGACAGTAAGGGATCGACACATCACCTCACCTGCGCTGCAGTAAGGTACCAATGCATCATCTCCCCTGGCAGTAAGGAATCAACACATCACCTCCCCTGGGAGTGAGGAATCAACGCATCACAACCCCTGGGAGTAAGGAATCGATGCATCGCTTTGCTTTTCCAGTGCCTCACCTCCCCTGCACCTGTTTTTGTCTTTGATTTTTACACATCCCTGGTACTTTGTGGTCAAAGTGACGCATCCATAATTTGCTATGGACTGAACTGTTTTGAACCTTTTAAAAGTGATATCTTTATTTGTGAATGTTGGATTTTTTTCGTTTTGGTCTTGTTTCATTTAGATAAATATAGGTTATATTTCTAAACTGGTGTGGTGTCCATTTGTAGTGTTTTCACTGTATTACTGTGTGTGTATGTATAAATGCTTTACACATTGCCTCTGAGATAAGCCCGACTGCTCGTGCTAAGCTTCCAAGGGGGTGAGCAGGGGTTATCTTAGCTGTGTGTCCCTACTTGGACATGGTGCAAACGAGAGACCCCCATTTCTAACATTGATGAATATTCCTGTTTTTTAATAATCAAAGATCTCTTATCTATCACTCAAGAATGTGTCATTGAGAGATTAGACAGCATCTTTGCAACCTGGGGTGTTCCTACAATCTTAGGGGCTCATTACGATGACGGACGGAAGCCCATCCGCACTGGTGGCGGTGGCAGAAAAGGTTCATTTCCCCGCTCCGGATGCGGTCATTGCGACCACCGAATTACAATGGTCCAACAGAGGCCATATTCTGTCAGCCGCGGTCTGTCAGGCTCCGCACGTTTCTTGCATACGCAAGGGTGGTGGATGGAGCCAACAGAGCAAGACCGGCGTGCGGAAACACGCGCCGTCCGCCAACCAGATTACGATGTGGCAAACAGCCCTTCCAACCCCCGCGTAAAAACCACCACGTTGCGGATGGCGGAAACACAACAACGGAGAGGAAGAGCCGATACAGAACCCATCCAAACCACTGGAGCCGCCATGGATCCTGCGCTACAGGCCTCCCCGCTGCTCTACCTGCTGCACCTCCAGCAGACAAGACGCCGATGCGCTCAACAGCAGAGGTACGTACCAAACATCTCCACGCATGCAACCCCTGAACAACTACAACTCCCAGCAAGCGTGGCGGCACCACAATGAATGTAGCAACCTGCCAAATGCAAAGTGCGAGGCCCACCCAATCCTCATGAGTGACCCTCGGTGCCCCTGAAGGGAATTGGGGCCAATGACGAGCCCCGCAGTTGCAGAGCGCGCACACCGCAATGTCAAGAAATGTACGCCGAAGGCCCCCATTGGCTGATGGCTCATTTGCATAGTGGCTGCCACACCGCGGCGGCCTGGAAGCTGCGACCGCAGCCCTGCATCATCCAATTGGGGCCAATTCGTGTCATCGCTGCGGATGCCAGCTACCGCGCATGCGAACACATTCTGCATTTGCATTGGCGCCATGCAAATTACATCACACATCACAACTCATGTGTCTAAAGTGATTGGTGCACCCCATGTGTAATGTCGTGGGACACGAGGCCCCCATGTATAAAAAATAACCACACATACACCGTACATGTATAGGAGAACTGGCCCAGGGCACGTGTGTCCGGCCCCGTTTGTTGGCAGGGTCACATGTCCAGTGACGCCTGTGCTGGGTGGTTGTGGGGTGGGGGGTAAGCCAGCCCTCTGGGAGTGGCTGGTGCATCAGAACAACTAGAACAGTGACCAGCTGGTCACTACACTGTGAAGGTATGAGAGAGTGTGACCTTTGAGTCAAGTCCTCGCACACATGGTATGTCCAAGAAAAGGAGAGTGAAATTACAGACATTGTCAGGCCTCGGGGCCAGCATGGACTGAAATGAGGGAAGGAGACAAAAACAACAAAGGTCCCTCGCACTGTACCAATGCTGTGTAATGAAACATCCAACCTGTGAACATCGCTTGAACATCCCTTGACATCTGACTGGTGTCTCTTGGCCAGGGGTCGATTTGTGAAGGGCCAGTGACGTAGGCAGACAATCAGAGGTGTCCATTGTCTGCAAATCAGACAGACTTGTAATCCCTAGCACCCCCAACACACGTACTGGGGTGGCGTGCAGTGTGCCTAGCTGCCATTGCATGCAAATGTTCTCACACACGTCATAGGAGTGCACACGTGGAACAAACAAACATAGCCCTGACCAACATCATTGTCAGCCATGTGGGCATGTATACACAATCAATGTGCATTTGTGCCTCATTCAGGTGGACATTGCAATGTCTGTTACGCAAATTCCTCACACACTCACGAGGACTGACCCCATAATGTCCACATGTGTCTGTCCACCGTGCTGTATATCCATGTTGCATTGTCAAGATGACACTCACTGCCCTCATCCCGTAATGTTGTTGTGTATTGTGGGACTAAAGCTTGCGGTCGTGCAGTGACAGCAGCTACATGCAACTCAGCACTGATGCTGGGAATCACTAGTGCTGTGCCATCTAACCACAGGGCAGCTCATCCTTGATGTAGCAGTGTACTATATGCCATACACATCGACTTCATTGGATGTCGTAGTGTCAGTATGTCGAGTGAGTGAAGAAAAACAACGTCTGAATGCAGGTCACTTGTGCATTTCACGTGACCATGAGTCCTGTCAATGTTGTGGTTGTGTGAGTCTCTGGGTAAGCTGTTCACCACATCTCATCTATAACTCAGCCCATGCTTGTGTACCCTGACATACGTAGGAGGAGGCCACCCTTCTTCCGACCTGTCCCCGACCTGGCGACGATGGAGGACAACGAAATCATCAGGAAATTCCGTTTGGATCGCAGCACACTAAGAAACCTATGTGCCCAGTTGGAGGCCCATTTGAAGCCCAAAAGAATATATCCGGGTGCTTGTCTGCTACAGTGAAGGTTATGGCTGCACTGCATTTCTTCGCTACTGGTTCTTTCCAGTACACTGTGGCCAGCGCCGGTGGGATGTCACAGCCCATGTTCAGCATAGAGCTGCGTGACGTCCTGTCAGCATCGATGCTTTACAAGGACAGACATGTCCACTTCCCGAGGAGGGATGAATTGGCAGCTGTGAAGGGGGAGTACTATGACCTGGGAGGCATTCCAAATGTTGGGGGAGCCATTGATGGTACCCACATTGCCCACGTTCCACCACATTCAAGTGAACACATCTATAGGAACCGCAAACACTACTACTCCATCAACGTGCAAGTGGTATGCCAGGCGGATGAGATCATCCCACACTTGTGTGCAAAGTATCCTGGCTCGGCACATGACTCCCACATCTTGTGGAACAGCACCATACCCCAATTGATGGCCAATCTGCACCCCGAGCGGGCCTGGCTTGTTGGTGAGTGGGCTGTGTCAATGACTGTGATGTATGTGTGACATGCAGCTCAAATCACATATTCAGATCACACTGTTTGCCTGTATGTCTCACAACTAGGTGACCTTGGGTATCCCAATCGTCTGTGGTTGCTGTCCCCACTGCGGAATCCAACAATGCCGGGGGAAGTCCTATACAATGATGCACATGGGAGGACACGTCGTGTGGTGGAGCGCACTTTTGGACAGCTGAACTCAAGCTTCATGTGCCTGGACAAGACTGGTGGTGCACTTTTGTACTCACCACAGAAGGTATGCCAGATGGTAGTCGCCTGCTGCATGCTACACAACCTGGCCTTGCGCAGAAGGATCCCCCTGATTCTGGACGACGATGAACAGCAGCAGCCCCCCGCTCCCAATCCACACATGCCCAGTGACGATGACAGTGGTGAGGAAGAAGGCCTTGACCAGCGTCAACAGCTCATCGTCAACAACTTCCGTTGAGTGTAAGTTAACAATGAGCGACTATGACTGTGTCTGTGTGCCTTGCTAGGCCAACAGCTCATCGTCAACAACTTCAATATGTGTTAAACAACAGGCCACTGACACTGTGTCTGTGTGCCTTTTGCTGTTGTTCTACAACCTCTTTGAGAATTGTTGCT
>CAWUFW010025089.1:0-49904 GCA_963921515.1 Calotriton arnoldi | reverse complement strand
GATGCTTTGACGTGCCGTGCGTAGCGACGGGTTCGGCGCGTACGGGATGCGCATCGTACTTGTCCGGCCGGACGGGGCTGCATTTTTGCTTCCGTGTGGCTCGATTCTACGATTCCGGATCCGGCTCGGTCGGGGAACAGGACCTGGATTGGGTGAGTACGACTGGGTCGGAATCTATGCTGTAGTGCGCATCGTACTTGCTCGTTCGGAATAATGTGCGGATCGGTCGGGAAACAGGCGTTCGCATGGCTTTTTTGCCGACCGAATGGTGTTAGGTGCGCTCCGACCGAGATCGGAATCGGCCCCTAAGACGGGTATGCAAAGAGCATTGGACGCATTAAGCATTTATAACAACGAAAATGATTTGACAGCAAACGCAAGTAAAACAAAGGTAGTGATGTTCAGAAAATATGCTAACAAACTTAAACATCAATGGAGATTGGGCCACCTGCAAATAACAACAACATCTAAATATAACTATCTGGGGGTTTGGATCATGAGCAACGGCAAGTCCACTGCACACACTGCATCCATAGAATTAAAAGCTAAGGCGGTGACGTTCGCCCTCTGCAAACTCAATTCCAAACTGCGCAGCCCGACAACTGAGCCAATCCGAAAGGTTATAAGAGCCAAGTTATTACCCTCAATTTCCTATGGCCAACTAGTCTTTCCTGTGGCACTAATTAACATCATGGAGTCTGCCAATTGCTGGGCATTTAAACAGATTTTTCAGATACCCGCCCATGCCCGGAATGCCTTAGTACGGCTGGAATTCGGGTTAAATAAACAATTCTACGAACATTGGGCATCGATCATTCAATACTATCAATGGGTATGTGCAGCACCCCCGAAAACACTGAAAGCAACCCTAAAGGAAATCTTCACGAAAGGTAAAAATTTTGGGGCTGACGCCCTACTCACTGCCTGCACTGAACTGCACCTTGACTTGTCCAATTGTCTGGACTTTATTCACCAACCAGGAATTTTAAAAAACATTTTAAAGAAACAAGTAAGACTACTATCCAAGCTAGATGATATGAGGCTAATAGAGTCCTCCAGCCGCAACATCGGGCTCTTAGCCAGCTCCTATAATGATAAATTGAGACAGCCATATCTTGACTCAGCTCTGAACAAATCAATTTTAAAGCAAATTCTGTCAGTCAGACTCATGGTACTGCCAATAAAAGACATAAAATCCGCTGGAAATCTCTAGAGGCGGTTACCATTTGCAGACTATGCCATCAGCACGAGGAGTATTTGGCCCACCTAGTTTGCATCTGCCCCCGATTGAACCACGCACGCTGCACTTTATTAAAACCTTTGTTCTTAAAATATGCACTCGTACCTGTTCAGATGCAATGAAACTTCTTTTTCATTTGGAGATCCCTATGGAACTGGCCAGACTAGCGAAATTTGCACGCCAGCTTAAAGAACTTATAAGTAAAGATCGAGCCTGGACTAAAGGCTGATCACAGTTTTATACTACCGAATACATATCAAATTTTATGGTCTCTTAATTTTACGCTTTGGGTAATTCTTCGATATTTGTCAAATGAAATGATACAATGTTGTTTTTACCAATGATCGAAGAAGGTCCGTGGATGGACACACCACGCCCTGCCTTTTTTAAGCAATTTTTATTAATTTAAACAATAAAAAATTATTCTTTCATTCACACAGACATAGGTTGATGCTTGAGGCCACACAGACTTATTTCCATGGGAATATGCTGCCTCTGGGCTTTCCATCATCCGCACACTAAAAGCACAAAGGGACACTACAAATGGTGGACGTTACGCCATACAAAATGTTAAAGTCAGTATGACTGCCACGAAACGCTTTAAACAAGAGGCACATCGGCTCAAATGCAAACTGAAAGTATAAATGTACAAAACATAGGTAAATAAGTAACTGACAAGGGAGCTCTGGTGCACTGTCTTGCTTCAGTGTCTATCGCTCTGTCAGACCTGTGATCATTCTTTACAAAAAAAAACGCGGGGTTCTCTACAATAAATGAATCAATTTGGGCCATAATTAGGCCTTGGACTCTTATCTTTTAATTGATATTTTTAATCTGCATTTTTAATGGATATAACTGTATATGCAGTTGGAATGCTTAATGCATTTGACCGGGCACTTTCTTTCTTATCACCAGGAATGGAGATTTTATGTAAACTGTTGTTGTTTATGTAATCTTACTTTTATGTACTTTTATGATCTTAATTGGAAAGATCGAATAAAGTTTCTAATGAATTAATGAATCAATTGAAAAAATATGTCATTTGACATAGCTGTAAGTAACTGGAGTGAAAGGGAAAGAGTAATAACAACAAAACCAGCTACTCCTTCCCACAATTGTCGCTTTGTAAGACACGTGATCAATAAGAACCTTGCCGAATAATTTGGTTGTGCGCCTCCATTTTTTTATTTTAGGCTGGACACTTTCCTTTTTCAAACTTGAGCAGTCCTGGGGAGGGATCACTATCACAAGAGCAGTTGATGGGTGAGGCTTTGACCGACAAAGGGACGAAAGTCACCTGCAGGCAATTACGTTACTGGGAAATGCTATATTTCTAATTTTTTTCAAACACTCCTCCAAAGGTGACCCCTAATGTTTACATCTATGATCACCTCAAGTACCAAAACAAGATCACACTCACCAAATGCACCTAAATGGATCCAAGTGGTTAAAACGAGACTGGGCATTCTTCTACCCTTTTCACACAGAAATTCTGAAATTATCTCATAAAAATATATAAATTACGTTTTCACGAGTAGTTCACTGCTACAAACGTAATGCAAGTGGGCTACAAGGAAGGTTCTGTGGCAGAAAATACAATAAAAAGTAGGAGTTTTGTTACGAAATGAAGGCGACCCTGGGACAATAGCCATAGTTTGCTGCAATGGGTCAGGACGGAACCCCCAGATTCTGGTGTTTATAACTTCCACTGGGTACTGGGTAACTAAATTACAGTATAAGCCAAGACCGGGATGTATTCCCGCGCTAGCGAGTCTTCAGATACTTACTTGTAGTAGTCAGACCAGCAGAGGCAGCTCTATAGACTGTCAGGGAGAGCACAGACTATCCTGAGTGCCGGGTTAACTAAATTACAGTTTAAGCCAAGATCGGATTGTGTTCGTGCGGTGGCGAGTCTTCGGACACTTACTTGTAGTAGTCAGACCAGCAGAGGCAGCTCCACAGACCGCCAGGAAGAGCACAGACTACCCGAGTGGCGCGACCCTCTGCATCATGGTCCTCGGCGGTTCCTTCCTATCTGCTGCCGGCACAAGTAACTAGAAATCATGCTGAATCGACCAAGTCGCCCTTCAGAGAGTCACTGGGGAAAAACTCCAGCGTAACCTGTAAATGACTGGCCTCCCTGGGTGCCTCCCTCTGCTCTGTTCTGCCAATGACGTCTTTTAAAGAGTGGCATCACACAGACTGAGGGAAGCAAGTTTCGACAGACTAAAAAAAAATTTTTTTCTCCAAGTGCCCCATTTCGCGATTTAATTTTAATAGCAGCCAGACACCTTTCTTTAGATGACCCGCGTCTAAAGAAAGTGACTCGCCCGACATTACGTGAAAGCGTGGAATGGCGAGCTTGTAAAAAAATAAGTAGTCCCCAAATAAAATGATAAAGGCCTACAGTGTAAGGAAACTGTAGTTGGCCAGTGCTCCTGTCTTAAAACGGAAGTGATGTATCGGGAGCACCGGCCAATAAGGAGCGAGGAAATAAGAGGAATGGGATTGTGAACCAATCGCAAGCACCAGGTGTAATTACACTCGGTAGAGTGATTACAGCAGGTCTTGCAGACAACGCATGCACGCTGATGCTCGACCTAAAAAGGATCACCACGCATCTATAGTTTATTAATTGTACTGAAACACTCAGGCCATTATTCAGCAGTTTTCTCTTTTTATATCTTCCAGTGTTTAGGAATTGGCCTTATTAACCAAATTAAAGTCCCCATCCATCAATACATACATGATACTTAGTTTTACACTTCTGGCCAGAAGATCACTCAGCTGAAGAAGTGTCTTGCAACAATCCAAGCCTGTATGTCTATGGCAATGGTTCTCAACCTTTTTAATTCTGTCGACTCCACGTTACTGAAATCCAGGGACCCCAAATGAATCATTATTGGTACACAGGGACCCCAAATGAGTCATTACTGGAAGGTGGAGACGCCGGCTTAAGCAATTTCGATGACTCGAACCTCAAAACAATGCACAACACAGAAACAAGCATTCGTCAAACAAAAACACAAATTATGAAATATTTTATTTAATTCAAACACAAAGATAAAAAAATTAGAACTTTTATTTGAATAGGAAGGTTGGGGCTTTTGTAAATTCAGCTGAGGCCACCCACTGTCCATACTTTCTTCTGTTTGAGGCATTTGCACTGCTCGAATAAATCAATCTGAGGACACCAACTTAATATTTAACCTCCAATTTCAAATTCCTTTACATTTAAGGAATGTTTTAAAATTGTTACTCTTCTTTATTTATATACATTTTATTAATATGTTAATATTATTTCATTTTCTAAGCAGTCGCAGATCCCTGACTAAGCGTCGCAGACCCTAAGAGGTATCCGGACCACAGGATAAGAACATCTGGTCTAGGGCATAACTCAAGCGGAATACTAACAAGATGGAGTCTGTACTTATTGATAGCGCCAGCATGTTATTCCAGGTATAGAGATTACTCGATTTTGTATCTAGAGGACTTTATTTTGCAGCATATCACCTGCACAAAATCATCAGGCTTCCATATCGACTCTAAACTCTCCTTCAAAACACACATCGCACACAAACAATGCCTCCCTAGCAGCAATTGTCTATGCTCTGCTGAGATAAGACATTATTTCCAGAGGACACATTCAGAATAGCTGTTCACGTACTGGTACTATACCAGACAGAGGCAACACTCTTCTGAAATGCATTCCAGAAACTCATTTAAGTCCACGAAAAGGGGCTCTCTATGCAGCAGCACGCCTCATCAAAGGTCTCCAGAAATTCGACAGTGTAATACCTTCTCTCAGAGACTTCACTGGCCCCCCTTTCGCACCTGCACTATCTCCAGGCCCTGCATACGCAACAAACAAGTACACAGTGGCACCCTGCCATCAGAGCAAGATCACAAAAGAACTATGCAAGACACTAACAGCATAATTATCAGACCTGATGCCAAAACACACAAGAAAGAGAAAACCCAAGGCCACGTCTAAAAACAAAAATCTCCAAACGTTATGAAATGCTCATAAATAAAGTTTAGGTTTTTTCTCTTGTTTTAATTTTAGGATTTTTATTTTAAAAGAGAGTTTCACTTTTTTGCTTCATAGATTGATATGTGTAACCATATACTTTTAAAAGTTCGAAATTTACAAAATAATATCCATTAGTGGCATTTGTTGCCTTACCACATATTTCATTTATGTATGTATCTCATGGTCGATTCATGTGTTTTGATAGCACAACAATGCTTTTGCTGCTAGACTATAAACACTAAAAAAGCCAACAAGCCTGGATTTTGGTGACTGTGTTGAGTAGTAATGATAGACCATGTCACACACACCCCCTAAGGATGACCTACACAGTGATGCACTGATATACAGACATTCACTGGCACACATGCGCACACACACATTCGAAGTGGCATCCACAGAAGACTGTCAATGGCCACACAGGCACAACAGGGGTTGACACTTGCTGTCCTGACACTACTCATTGTACTACTGCTCACCTAGATATTCAGGACTGACACCATCCACTATAACAGTATCCCTTGTGAAACTGTTCTGTACCCCTCCATACTCTGACAACACACTTCCTGAGACTGCATGCCCTGATATTGCAAAATCTAACACTGCAAGCTCAGACAAAGTTTTTTGAAAAACAATTTGAGTTTATTTTTTTAACAAATTAAACCACAAGACCATACAACAATATGGCTCTGTTACTGCCAAGATTCTGCATATGCTGAAGATATTACTAATTCCCTTGGTAACATCATCCATGCACAAATTCTGGATTCTACAACATCATATACACACGACACATCATTTAAACCATAATACTGTCTCAAATCATTCCAGAATTTATTGGCCAAGCTACCCACACTTTCCGCTGCACCCACAACTACTGTATATCACCTTTTCTGTGGACACACAATAGGCTAAGTTTTTACACACCAACTCACATGAGGAGGACACTTGGCAACTCCATTTTAGGTCTTGTGTACAGACAACTTCAGGTGCCTATCGGCTGACCTACTGTTTCCAATACATAACATATATTTGGGGGTTTTGGATCAGGCTCTTAGTCAAGGATGTATGGCTTTGCTGCCTGTCTTTGGTATCTGCTTTTGATTTGATGACTTTCGTCTTTACTCTTGTGTTTGTCCCATTCAGGAGCATTTTGGTCTAGCACTGTTGTGACTGATGTGTTTTATCCTTTCATTGCTCACTTGATGGGACTCTTTTTAATAGTGTATTTAGCATTGCAGTGCATGTATTTTCTTGCTCCCCCCGCCACTTGCTGCCGTGCATCTCACCCTGCGTGCTCTCTTTTCACTTCACTCCCCATCCCGGTTTCCTTATTCTTCCTGTCTCACCCTGCCCCACTCCCCCTTGTAAAGATTTTTTAGGTCTAGCCTAGGCAGCGCATGCGGTGTCTCTCGAGACATGCTGTATCTACTGTATGGGCATTTACCACACCCATCGCTTATGATTGGTTCCTTCATGTGCTTTTCCAAATTCCTTTGTTTTCATTAGTGAATAGCTTACATTTGTCCCTCCTTTTGCTGTTTTGGTCACGCCCTGGAGACTACCCCTGTTACATGGCTTATTTCACCATCGGACATATACGTTAGTGTCCCACACTACTTTGTCTTTTCCCTGGGCTTGTATTGTTCATTTCCTGCTCGTGGTCGAAGCTCCAAGCGCAGCCCTGTGTCCCGCTTTTTTTTTTTTACCCGTTGTCCATGTTGTCTTTAGCCTCTCCACCCTCATGCTGTCCAAGTTGTAAATTCCCCGCTCCCCTACCATACCTCAGGCAAGCAGAACAACAGAAGCGACACCGCGGCATGCTCTCCCTGATGCTCCCCTCGTCCATGTTGTATAAACCAGGGGATTGCCCTACGGAGCTCTTGAATCTCACTAGACTATGCACAGAATTATAATATGTCCATGAAGACTCTATAGTGGCATTCTTTAAATAAGTAGCGCTACCTGGCAAAGTTTAGGACACGCAGGCTCTCCAGCACCCGTAGCAGAATCCCTTGCTTTCCCTGGGTGGCCTGGTGTGTGCATGGGCACTGCAGGAGAGGCTGATAGCTGCGGGGCCCCTGCCCTCCTCATTTCTGCCCACTCTCGACACACGCCCCCTATGTAAAACCTGTCTCTTTAGTCAGACGAGATGTTATTTACGAGAAGTTGTTGAACGGGTGGCAGTAGACTGCCACCCCCTGGGAAGCTGCTTAGCATATGTGCAGAGCACGGCGGGGTAGGACAGTACCAGCGCCTCCTACGAATGCACCTTTATGCGGGTATATGCAGCACTGTACCTTTCGGTGACAGCCATATTTAAGCAGTTGATTTTCACTACGATAATGAAAACATTGCGTTAGGATATTATAATTTACAAATACATCAGAATTGCAAGTGGTTTTAAAATTAAGCTCCATGGCGATTTCAAAGGGAAATACGAAGCAGAAGGAATGATTTTATCAGTTATATATATATAAAAATGTTTTTGCGTCATCCACGTCAGGATATCGCATTAGAGCTCTGTGTGCACTTTTTATAGTCAGAAATTCATATGCTTGACATTCAGTCCATCTTCAATGTCTTAGAAGCCAACGCAGCCGGGCAGCAAAAACTCTTCGACCATGCTGACAGCTAGACCTAGCGCCAATACCTCTCACGTTGTCCACTCCTAAGGAATCTCAAGGGACGTGTGAGACATTACAATAGAATTCGTAAGTACTAACACGGCAGAAACACAGTGCAGCCACATTAGACATTGAGGTCTCTGTGATAAGCAAGCTTAGGTTAAAGATCTTCATCAGGGGGAGTTACATCAATATTTCGGCATGTATGTAGATGTTTTAAAAAGGGTTACATAGTCACCTGGAGTCCACATTGGCCTGCCATCCTTACACCTTAATGCATTAATTAGCCTAATTTTAAAACCATTGTGTGTTTAGTCTGCAACAGTGCGAATGGTAATGTTCGCCGAAGCATGGATATAACACAATCTCACTTAATAGTGTATGTGAGTACGCTTCATAGCGCTTTAACTTAGCCTTGTGGCCACTATTTTCCAACTTAACTTAACTAACTTCCATTCCACACTCTTAAGACCTTCTTTGTTTTTACTGTGTTTTAGTCTGCATTGATTGTAATCCCAACTCTCTGAAAACCCGCTATCTTGTCCCCTTGTATACGTGCGTGCACACACACTTTGAGGATGTTATTGTTGCATTTTTAATGTATTTGTCTACTAGAACGCCATCTTGTGGCATCTTTACAGCACATCTGTGTACAACAGTTGCTATTATGTGAACAGCATTGGCAACTTGGACATTTAAGTACCTAGGGGACACACAAACAATCTTTTTATTTCAAAATAAAAACTGGGTGAAATCTCGCCAGGTCTGGTTCTCTGTTCTGAGCGTATCATATCTAATAATAAATGCACTTAGGAGCCTCACCAACATTTTCAATAATAAACTAGGCTAATTTCCAAAGCTGGGTTTTCAATATGGAGGATTTCACCATCACAATTTTTGCAGTAAATTTGAACTATATGTATTGTGTGTAATTACTTGCAGATCCTTCAAACACCCCAAAACCACACTTATTGCTCATTTTCATATTTTTACAAACACCCACAAACACACATCTGGAGCTTAGCTGCTACCTATTTGGTTTTGTCATCACCAAAAAAGCAAAGCTTTCCACCCAGTTCCACACCACACACTTCAACACCACACATTTCCAATCCACACCACATAATTCAACACAAACCCACATAATTCAACTCAACAACACAATTCCACAACACACCACATACATCCAATCCACAACACCCAATTCCACATCATGCCACAAAATACAACACACCACATAATTAAACTCCACTACACACCACAAAAATCATTCCACATAATTTCACTCCATAACACACAATTCTACTCCACATAATTCCAGTACACTCAATACCACATATTTACTAACCACATAATTCCACATCACACCATGCCAAATAATTCCACATCACATCGCACCACATAATTCTACTACACAAATGCACTCCACAACACGCAATTCCACAAATAACTAAAGATAAAAACATTGCCATTTACAATGCCAAGGGGCACATGCATCAAGGTATGATTTTGCGAGTCCTTAATTGCGATTATTAAGGAATCGCAATTAAGGACTCGCAAAAGCTTATGCATGTAGGAATCGCTATAAAAATAGCGATTCCTTAACATTCCTTAATTGCGACTCACAAATTGCGAGTCGCAATTAAGGAATGGCCCCCCATTCATTCCTATGGGCCTACGGGCCCATAGGAATGAATGGGAAATTGCATGCGCAATTTGCGAGTACCAATAGGTACTCGCAAATTGCGCATGCATTTCAGAGTGCAAGGGTGTCAAAGGACACCCTGTTGCACCCTGGAATTGTGATGTGCACCCATGTTGCGCACACACATGCCCCAAGGGCATGTGTGTGTGCAACATGAAACTTTGAAAAATGCACTTTAGTGCATTTTTCAAAGTTTTTGCAAATTACCGACCAGTTCAATTGCTCAGTAATTTGCGGCCCCAAATAGCGAAATTGCTATTTAAAAGTGGTTATTGCATTGCATTTAAGGAATCGCAAATTGCGATTCCTTAAATGCAATCGCAATTTAAGAAATTGCAATAAATTGCGATTTCTTAAATTGCGAGTGCCTTACACCTTGATGCATCGCAATAGCCCTTTTTGCGGGCGCAAACGGCCGATTTTTGTGAATCGCACCGTTTGCGCTTGCAAAAAACGTTGATGCATGTGCCTGTATATGCTCTAACTCAAACACATGCGAGACTTATTGCACTGCAAAGGCTTGTTGTCTTATTTTTATGAGGGCCCAAACCCTGCTGTCACTAGGTCAGTTGCTTCCTTTTTTGCTCTCATGCGCTCATTTACTTTTTTTTTTACTTTAATTTATCCGTCCAATTTGGTCATCTGCCATGTTAGATTGGTAAACTAAAAATGACCACCCTACCTAAAGAAACATGCACACACGTCACAAAGCTGGCATGTGCAGGTGCCACAACACATACATGTGGGCATACTTCATAATACATGCACAGGCATCTTTGACCAATTGACATGGATTTTTCTTAGTAAAAAAACATTGCAAAATTGCTATGCATGCGCAAGTGTCATTTGCATGTGTTCCCATGCACCCATTAATAAAGCGTTAGCATACCCAATATCTCTGCTCTTTATAACAAAGGTCAATAGACAGTGCTCATTGAGTGATGGCTCTGCATGCGAGCTATTGCCCGAGACATACATGCAGCTTGTGTTATTTAGAAATGTCTCGGTCAGCCCAGATTCCAAGCAGAACCATCTATGGGGATAGTATTTGAGGAGTACGCATAACATCATGCAGTTGACTCATGCCACCTATCAAGACATGCTGCAGTTTCTGGCACTCCCATAGGGTATGATAAAACGACCACAGACCATCAAGCATGCAGTTCTATGGAATTATCCAAACACCTGTATCTGGGTCCTAGAATAACACTATTACACAGTATTTTAAATTGAGCTAGCTGAAATCTGACAATCATAGCGACCTCCCTCGTATACATAAGTGTCTCGGTCTTTCAACCTCTGGTAACCTCCATTGCCTTTTACTCATGTTTCCTTTGGTGAGAGTATTCTGCACATTATATGTCAGTGTCTTGTATGTCAGCAAAACCGTGTTAGATTCCTTTCAGCTACATCTGCGCTATATAAATATAACATACATGCATGCAATTTGTCTTCTGTGTATATATTCTGGCAACATCGCAACAGTTTTTAAACGTCCACCAAGTGCATGTCTTAATTGAAGATACCTAAACAACTCAGATCTGGGCGTCTCATATTCCTCACACAACTGGGTAAATAATAACACTGAATTAGACTCCCCTATGCCCTGGTTGCTCGAAACCTAAAAGGCCCCATTCCCTAGACCACTTCAGATCACGGACCAGTTTCCAAACTTCATCTACGCACCAGGGCGTTATCTTGTATTAGTTCCTTTCTACCCCATGTCATTAGTAGCTACCTACATGATCCTATCCTGGGTCAGAGTAGATCAAATTTGTGTGCTAAAAAAATACACCTACCCAGGGTGGGCCTGGGCCCGGTGGTGGGAGTGGCACATTTAAATATTTAGGGGAGGGGGGCTCATGGCCCCCCGAACCTCTGAGTGGCCTCAAGGACCCCATCCTCCATGGCCAGCATTTGAAGAAAGGGGTGCGCACCCCCCCTCTCCGAGTCTGAAAAGTACCTGGAGACCCCATCCCCTGGGACACAGTAGCTTAACATTTGTCTGCTCCCACCCAGTGGGAGCTTTAAAAATGCTCCTGTCAGGTGGGAACAAACGTGTTTCCCTGCCTGCGCTCTTGAGGACCCTACTAGCCTCAATGATTTCGAAGAGTGTGATGAGCTCATCCAGTTCCATGCGCTGCTCAGGTGTGATGGTGGGCAGGCTAAGCGTGGAGAAAAAGGCCTCAAGATGATTCGGGCCGGTGTCAGTGACCGACTTGCAGAGGAAGATGTAATGTTTCGTTGGTTCCGCATGTATTTCATGTTGTGTATGCAGAAGATGCCCATTGAGGAGTGTAGAGAAAAGATAGGGTGCCAAGGCTGATCCTGGCGAATCAGCCACGCCAGTAGGCGGCTGGCCTGATCCGCCGTCACGTGAGTGCAGGATGAGTGCATAGTGTAATTCAGGCACAGCAGTTGTTCCAGCCGTGAGGCATGTTCGCGGTGCGCCTCCGCCAGGTGACGTAAGTACGGAAAGTTAGTCACTGAACACGTCTCCAGTCTCAGGAACGTGTGCTCAATATGCGTGAGGTCACTATCTAGTTGCGTGGCTGATTTGCCAGGATCACCCTCGGCACCCTATCTTTTCTCTACACTCCTCAACGGGCATATCCTGCCCACCATCAAACCTGAGCAGTGCACGGAACTGAATGAGCCCATCACGCTCTTCGAAATCCATTAGGCTATTAGGGCCTTAGCCATGGGCAAGTCCCCTGGACCGGCTGGCTCACCCGCCGAATATTATAAAGCTTATGCCACTGTACTGGCCCCCCAACGACTTGTCCTTTATGAGGCGTCCCTATCGGCCTCCTCCCTTCTGAGGTCCCTAAGCGAGGCCCTTCCATCTCCCTACCCAAACCGGACAGAGACCCCACCGCCCTGTGTTCTTATTGACCATTGGCGCTGCTCAATACTGATGACAAGATCTTGGCCAGAATGCTAGCAAACCGACTGGCGCCCTTAGTCCCGTCCTGGTTCATGCCGATCAGAACAGGTCTGTGTCAGCCCGCAACACATCACTTAATCTACGCGGCTTCATCCGGGATTGTAAATATCCGCAGTAGTAGTGGCCTCACTCAGGGGTGTTTGGTCCTTGACCTCGAGAAGGCCTTTGATACACTTGAATGGGGGTTCCTGTTTGACACTCTGCCACAAAACGGTATCAGGGGTGCTTTCTCCACCTGGTTAAGCTGCTTTACACCATGCCATTGGCCAGAGTGAAGACAGGCTCTTATATTTCGGAACCTATCCCGATAAGCAGGGGCACCTGTCAGGGCTGTCTGCTGTCCCCCTTGCTGTTTTCCTTAGCCATTGAGACGACTGCCATGGCTATCCGGGCGAGGAGTGGAGTGTTCCGCTGGGAGACAGGGTTCACACGATCTCACTATATGCTGAAAACCTGCTCCTGTACATCTGAGATATGCATGCAGGTGGCGCCTGACACACTGGCCCGGACTCTCAATGATTTAGCTGCCCTTTCCGGCCTGAAGGTCAACTGGCCCAGTCCTGCTTGTTCCCGTTTACCCTTTCATACCCCGATCCCACCTTTGTCCTTAATGGTGTTCCGGTGGTGTGGCAACCCGCTGCATTACGGTACTTTGGAATCAGGGTGTACCATCAGCCAACAGACCTGTTGGAGGGCAGTCTAGTGAAAGCAATAAATCTCTTAGATCGCAGATGTTGTTTTGGCGTACACTCCTGCTGTCTGTTTTGGCTCTTATAGCCCTGCTTAAAATGGTGGTCCAACCACAACTACTCTATTTTTCCAGCTAACCTGCTATACCCCTTCTTTCGAGGACACCATGAGGGAATTAATTTGGAACGGTTCCTGCTGCAGGGTGGCACTTTCTAAAATATACTTACCTACTGACCGAGGCAGGCTTGCTGTACCGAACATGGAGCAGTATTACTTTGCCTCACAGCTCCCATTGGTGGCCAAATGGGAGGCGTGGTTACAACTTCAAGACTCTGCTGCGCTATCGCCGGCCTGGTTCCTTATGTCAATCCTCTGACATTTTCACCCGTGCACACGCGGGAAGCCGCCAGAATCTGTGTTACTGGGGGTTGCATATAAACGTTTTCGTCATAGTCTACACCTCACGCGATCCATCGTCCCATACGCACCTGCACTGCCCCTGCTGGGCAAGCTTAGGGGTGGAGGAACCACCTCGCATGCAGAACTTTCTGCTTGGCTAGAGACAGGCACACACACTTTAGGGGACCTTTACCGTGATGGAGCCTTAACACCCTATGACACATTAGCAGAGGAGGATGGACTACCACCGGGCCAGTTCCTTTTACACAATTCATTGATAGCAGCGCTGTGAACTACATGGGGAGGCATGTCTAGGGAACCCCCAATAGACCTCATAGTTCAATACCTGCATGACATGCGGACGGAGAGGCACCTCACAAAATGATTTGCAGACTCCCTGCACCACCACACGGTGCTACCTCCCACGCCCTTGAGGCGTCACTGGGACGCTGACATGAACCGCCCATGCATGGATAAAGAGTGAGCTGCCATATTGGAAAGCACTGTTCACATCCCCAGAAACACTTGTTTTCGCCCCATCCAATATTACATAACTCATAGAGTCTATTTAACCCCAGCACAAATAAATAGATATTTCAACCACACTTATGCCCACTGTTCCAGATGTCATTTACTAGACGCTGATCTTCTTCACATGCTGTGGGTTTCCCCATCCCTCGTCACCTATTAGCAGCAGATAACAACCCAATTATCGGTGTATACCGGACGAATGGTAACGCACACATGGGAGATGTGCATACTAGGGCTATTCCGCAGGAGTAAAGGGCAGAGGGTCTCTTCTCGCTTTATTGACTTAGAGCTACAGACAGCCAAGAATTTAATCACCAGGCGATAGAAGTCGCCTGAACCTCCCCCCACGTTAGCCTGGAAGAGATCGCTTTTGGTATGGGCTCAAGCTGAAAGCAATACGCTGCATAAGGAAGACACCTTGGGACTGTACAAGATCCCAATTGCTGCCAACTGGGACTCCATACTACATGATTTCCAGAACGAACAACACTCAAACTCTGACCGCTCAACCATCACAGACGGGGCAGAACCACCAGACACACCGCCTCAAACTGACGCATAGCAAACACGCGCGGGGACACTGGCGTCGCGCTGGCCCCTCAATCAGTCCCGGTCCTATTGCGTTAACCGTAGGGTAATGTGCATACTGCTACATCCTTTCTGAGAGTTGGAGGAAGCGGGGTGAGACGGAAAGACCCGAGGTTGGCAGAGTTACTCCCCAAGTTTTTTTGTCCTCCCCCTTAACCTTTCTGAGCACCACTAATAACGATAATCTCACTGCAGTCTTCGCCCACAGCTACCGCACGTGCTTTAGGCCCCACATCGGGAACCATACAGGCATCAAATAATGGCTCCTGAAACCTGTGAATCCCATATTTCGGGGCATCACAATTGCTCCTATGCGCGCTCGTCGCAGCACTTGTCACCAACATACTGGACATACTTTGCATCACTTTGTTAACTAACATACGTTCTTTCCCATGGAATAAAGGTATATGTTTGGCGAATATTAATACTGAAATGTCAACTCTGTACTATGTTTATGTACTTTTTTGAAAAACAAACAGATCCCAATAAAAAAACAAGCTAGGTTTTATCCAGCGGTTCCTGGAATCCAAAGGGTGTGGAGCATGAGGGGGATGTGTGAAAGTGTTGGTGGATAAACGTTACTGTTTTGTACGCTTGACAATGTTGAAAGCTTCAAAAAAATAATTTAAAAATAAATAAAACGCACATTAGTACCTTGCAAGCTGTTGTGCTACTTTCTCATCTCCTTGGATCCGTACGCCATCTAGGATTATCACATTTGTAATCTATCTATTTCCCAATTCCATCCTGCTGAGCCACATCAGCAATTTACCCGCTTTATACCCCATTTTGAACGTTCTCCTTTGGGCGCTGAGGAATTGAGCATTGGTGTCCTTAACCAGGCTCTGATGGGCCTCCCTCTCCAAGGCCTCACACTCTCTCTCTTAAAGGCATATTCAGAACTGTCCCTTTATTCCAGCCAATCTCCAAGTCAATCAACTCACTTTGCAAGTCCGCAACTTCCTTTATTCTACTCTTTCTTCTTTGCAAGGTCCTGGAGATTGCCTTGTTGGGTACTGTTTCATGGGCTTCCCAATGTAAAGACTAATACTGGATTGTCCATTTATTCTTTTGGAAGTACTGATTTGTCAGCTCAGCGCGGTAAGCTACCATTTTTGAGTTTGTAACTCAAAAGCATCCAGCTTCCAACCAGCTGATCACTGACACCCATATGAATGCAATGACATCACTAACGAAGAGTGAACTGATATACATCTTGCAACGTAACTGGCATCACTAAATCTGCTGGCTTCTGCCCATGGAACAAAAAATAATTCAACCTTGAGTGACAGTAGACCAAAATGTTTTGTCTTAACAGTTCACTTGGGCATCACTCAAGATACAGAATTGCATGACATCATTGGTCACTAAATCGTATCAGCATCACTTATCACATCTACTATAGACTCTATTCTTGTTAAATATTCCAAGATTATCATCCAGTAACTATGGCTTACTTTTAGATCCTTCTCATATGCAATATTAAATTAATTTGCTTTATTAAGTTATACTATTCTTACACAATATGGAGCTCTATTTTTAATGTACAATTTGCTTTCTGCTACAAAACTCAAATCTCTTGTACTCTCACAGTGGCCACCATGCATATGACATACGCACACACCATATGTCACATACATGTACGGAACTTTAGCATTCAGCAACCATGGATGACCACCACATTCTACCATGCACTCTAGCTGAGCAGGTCTGTACCATGCATCATTTTTACTTTGTTTTTCTTCCTCCTTCTGTATTAAAAATGTTGCGGCCTTACTGTTGGTACCTTGTTTATACACATTTCCGATATCATTTAAAGACATCATTTCACTATCCTATCTCCAACTTCTTTCCTGGCTCTTTTCTGCCAGAACACAGGGGACAACCAGTGACACACAATTATTAGAGACCGCTCTCGGCAGGGCTTCTTCACTCTGTTAACAAGATTCTTTAGTGCTTCGTACATATCTTTTTATCATCTCCAGGATTAGTAAATACAAATTTTGACTTATAGACAATAGCCTAAACACTTCATTTACATTACCTAATTGCTACATAACCTTTGAAATTACAAATCTTGTTTTGACTTCTATTTGGAACTCTTACAAGACCTAGTCATGGTAAATATATTTTTCAGCATAACCTTCTTTCCAAAATTGCCCTTTATTTTCTTACTATAAACTCTTGGACTTTTTTCGCATGTAAACTCACAAGGGGGGGACCTCCTTTTAAATTTACATTTGGAATGTCACAGTGAGATACTCATTTCCGTGACACAAAATGTCATTATCAAGCAATTCTCTTGTAACCTTACCTAAAAAAAATAGAAATCAGACCACAAATGCACACTCCATTTTGGAATCATACTGTTTATTACTGTGTAGTGTATGTTATTGACCTATAATACATGTATTTTCCATAAAATTAAATTCCAGCTATTACAACACATTTTATAATCAATGTATTATTCCTCTCTTCTGATCTGTTCACCTCTCTGACCACAATATGGTGTTGGGTACTGTATACAATGGACATAATTTGGATATCATAGGTGCAAATGATATAACACCACTCTACAGCCATGAGAAGGTACCTTGAAGGACAAAACATCAAATGTGACATCAAACATGTATCAGTGAGGTGGCCTAGAATTGAACACTGGGCCGCTTCATTCTGAAATTTGCCAGTGCCAAGAAAAGAACAGATACTCGTCTTTCCCAGGACACCCACAGCAAGAGGAGATTGTCCCCTATAAGGGGGATTAAATAAAAAGGGCACCAGGTCCCTATTCTCAAATATGACATAAATTATATATATTCATAAGAGTAAGTAAGGGGTTAATCCCATGTTAAAACCATGGGAGCAGAGAGCCTTCACCTGAGGCAGCTAGTCCTGGCTTCCTTTTTTCTGTAATATGTGGAAAGCTCTCAAGCTTCTGCCCCATATTATCTCGAGAAGCAAAGCCATTCCATTCTCCTTGGAGAACTCGATGTGTAGGGCAGATGTGCAGCAAGAAGACCTAGCAGCCAAGCGGTAGACTTTCCAGCTCATCTTGGATGTGTGACAGTGCACAGCAGTGGACTAACCTGCTGTTGGAGGATGTGTGGCCAGAAGATTGCTGTGGTGGATGAACTGGGCCAATGAGCCTTCTCTGGGCTCAGCGGCTGGGTGCCATAAAAGTCACTTATACATTCTGTGTGAAGTTCTTTACAGAGTGTATGTATTGCAGTGGATACCGGAGCTCCTGGATCTTACCTAGAACTCCAAAGACTGCATAGAGGAATGGTGGTACCAGAGTAACCTTTTTTTCACATGTATTGCCAACACCCTGGAGGGGTGTATGCATTTGTGCTGGCAGGCACAAAGGAAGGATGTCACAGCGGTGATCTGTAGTTACGATCGTTGAATACTCCAGCATTGGTTCCCGTGGATGAGGGTGACAGTGCTGGATCCATCCAAAGGGCCTGGGGCATGCTGGCTCTAGTGTGGGAGAACAAAGAGAGGACCGAGGATACTAAATATGACCACTGCATTGTGAGGGGAGATAGACTGGGTGCGGGAGTCCTGGTGTTGAAAGGCTGCTTTGGGTGCTTAAGACGATTAGTGACCTATGGTCTTCTCCTGCCCACTCCACGGTCAGAGGTCCAACTTTGTATATGATACCAGGGCAGGCCATAGGTTGAAAAGGCTGGCACCCACCCAGTTATCTGACGCCTGGAAGTAGTAAGGTGGTGGTGGAAGTATTCTGTTCAAATGAGGTACTCTTCTTAGGAGTTGCACAACTTGAATGAGTGACCTAACACCCTTCTAGCATGCACACCCATCCACCACAGTTCTACAATGTGACAGCCACTAATGCCACAAAGATATCAAGTCACAGGATTTGTGTCTGCCAGCCACCCGTAACTTGCCGGTCTACACTTCCACTGGCACAAGTGGGGGCATTGTACTGCTTAGTGAACTTGGCAGGCCTGCTGGGCAAAGGTAGAGGCTTAATCCTTCCTTTTGAGACTAGAATTTGAGACAGTCACTGGGTGGGGAAACCAGGCAAGGGCAATACAAAAACCTGTCCATAGGATACTCACTTCCCCGACCTGAGAATATGACAAGTGAAGTAACAATCCAAAAGGCAGGATAAACGTTGTAGATGTTCCATAAGAGTCATAAAGGGTGACAGCTGCTGACAGATGGGGTAGTGTTTCCACAGTTGCCCGTGACTCTGAACGTTCCCTCCAAAACAGTGCTCAAATATAAGACAGATTCCTTGAACACTGGACTACATGTACTATATGCTGATAAAATGTCTAACAAGTTTGGCAGGAGTGAACTTGGGCTGTAGGCTGTGGAGGTTAAAGCCTGTGTGAACACTCTAGATGAAGACAATCTCTGGCTTATGGAATAGGCAGACAGCAAGTGTCTTGACAACTACTTTGAGGGAACTGTTACTTGAAGAATGAGGCAGGTGTACCAATAGGTTCTACATTTAGAGGTGATGTGAGAGTACAAGGCAATTGTAAGTTCCAAAGGAGGGTCGAATTTGGACAGTGTAGGTCCCCTTAAATCAATACTTGCGATCCCTTTTGAAAGACCAGACAACATGATAAACTCTCAAGTCACTTTTGTGTAGTTTTGATATAGGTAATTCTGTCCGCTGTGAGAAGTTGGCCTGGCATATGCTGTCCACTAGTTATAGTGGGCACCTTGCACCAGCACAAACGACCTTTATTGATGGTAGGTTAAAAGACAACCTTTAATGAAAGCTATCCTAGTGGTAGCTATGGAGAGCAGCCTTCAGGCTGAGTCTTGAAGGAGTGTTAAGCTGTTTGTTTTACCAGTCTATAATCTCATGAATGACCAAATGAAAGGAGAACCACACCAGGTATATGTATAAAATATATGTATTTATTACTAAACACTACCCACTAGTCTCTTTATGAGGCTAGAGGTCGAAATACACAAGTTACAAGTCAAATAACACAGTAAATTAGCACAATATACGATTAGCCCTAGGGGCGTACCAAACCATATATTAAGAAAGTGGTATAAGAACCACGACTTGACTAGACACAAGGCCTAGAGCCTGTAGAATCGCTGGGACCCCAAGGAACCACCCAAGGTAGTGACACAGGGGACCCACGGGGACGTGTGCAGTGTGTGAACACAGCTGCGAGCTCCGTTAGCGTCTATGGGGAAAGTCGCGGTTAGAGTTTTAAAGTTTAGGGACACTTCGGAGTGGACTAGGAACAAACCCTTTTGGACTTAGAGGGTTCTAGGGCCAACACCCACGGGAGCACCATAGTACTCGTGTTACCTCACCCAGGGAAGCCGGGTGCAAAGGTGTCAAATGGTGTCGGGCCGTGCCGTCGTTCTCAATGGCCGCTGGCGGAAAAGTGCTGCTGCCGAGAATCTGCGAAGTGTCCGGAGAGATCCAAGCCTGGATCGAGGATGAGAAGAACCTGAAAGCAGAGGGGACAGAGTCTAGGTCACTAGCCAGTGACCAGGGGCACGATAGTCGAATGCCCACCGATGTCGGGTGCTTCAAGTTCGAAGAGGTGAAGATTGTCTCTGCAGCCACGAGGACCAGGAGGCGTCGACGACGACCAGGAGCTGGAATCGAGCTGTCCCACGAAGGTAGAAGCTGACTGCGGTGTCGGTGCCCGGATTGGACCCAACAAGCCTTGGTAACAGCAACTCACGCAGAAAGAGAACAAAGGCTTCGGAGCGGACCAGCGAGGTCCGAGGGACTCCCCATGCGAGGGAGAGTCAGGGCAGGCCTGGAGCAACCAGGGGGGCCCGTTGAAATCAAAGATGTCCTTCTGAGGGACCCACAAGTCGACGGACAAGGGATCGCGAAGGGACCTCGAGCGGAATCATGAAATGGCGGCCCACGGGTCACTCGGAGTGGCCAGGCCGGCAATCTTCGGTGGATTCACTGCTCGGGGTCAGGACTACAAATAACCCAAAGCACAGCCTCTAGGATCGACCAGAAGCTTATGCACTTGCAAATGTGCACGGTGTCCAGGGGTTCCGGTTCCACGGTACCCACGAGGGCTACGGGTCTCAGCTTTGCTGGGGACTCGGGTCAGTCTCTGGGAAGTCTGGAAATCCACCCTCTGGGTTGCAGGGTCGTCGGCGTCCGGCTGGAGCTTCGGAGATGCAGACCGGACAGATGCGTCTTTGGTGCCTGCCAAGCAGGGGAGTAACTCCTTTACTCCAAGGGAGATTCTTCAGTCATCTGGCGTTTAACAGATCGTCGAAGGTCCAGGATTCAGTTTCAGAGTTTCGTCCAAGGATATCTAAAGTCCTGTTGCCAGGGGTTCCTTACTTATACCCAAGGAAGGGGTTGGACTAACTCAGGGGACCCACCTATGGGAGGGTTTGGAAAGATGGGTGGCTACACCCATTTCCTTTGTCCAGTTTCGCGCCAGAGCAGGGGCTGGCAGCCCCTGCAACCGGTTTGAACTGGGGTATGCACAGGGACACCAAATGTGCCCCCAGTGCAGGACTTCAAAGCACTCAGAGAGTGCACCCACCCAGCCCCAATACACTAAAGCCTGTCTGGGAGGTGGTAACACCTCCCTGTGACAGGAAACCTATTGTCCAGGCCTCCCCTGCCGGTGTTTCGGTCAGCAGTAGGAGGCCAGACTCGTATCTGTGGCTGCAGCATCCATTTTGTGATGCCAGGGCTCTGTTTAGCTGGTACCGGGTATACCGGTGCTGTCATGTCTCTCCCTCTAGAAGGGTGGGATCATACTCCCACACCAGGGACTGGTGTGGGGGTATGATTCCAAGGTGTTTGACACCAAACACAACATGTTTCCGTGCAGCCATCCCAAAGTTAGCATTTACCGTTTAAGATATAATGCACTTAAGAGTATATGGTCAGGCTGTACTCACAGACAACCCCGGAGGATAGATTCCGAAGGCTGCAGAGGGGCTCTGCTCATGCATGGGCACCCTCTCACATAAAACCAGGCACCCTGCCTTCAGGATTGATAAGGCCTGCCATAGGGGTGACTGATAGGTTTATATGTGCAGTGATATAGTGAGATATAGTGAACCTATATCTCAGTAAGGGGTGCATGCACCACCTCACTCAGGCTGCTGTAGCAGTCCTGTGGTGTCATTTTGGAGGGCCTTCCAGGGGTGGCATAATACATGCTGCAGCCCCTGGTAGGCCTCTGGGGTACCTATGCCCTGGGTACATAGTATACCATATACTAGGGACTTATAAGGGCACCCCAGAATCCAATCTGAAGTGTACCTAAGGTACATGGAATCACTTTTAGAGAGGAAGCAGCTAGGCTGGGGTCCTGGATAGCAGGCCCCAGCCAGACTAAAGTCGAAAAACAGTGAGACATCAGCAAAAAGTGGGGGTAACCATAAGAAGCAGATCCTACTCTCTTACACAACCCCCCCCCCCAAACGCAGGGACATTAAACTAACCTTGACCAGTTGAGTCTTCATGTTCTAAGTGGAAATATCTGGAGAGTCCATCTGCATTGGCATGGCTACTCCCAGGTCTATGTTCCACTGTATAGTCCACCCCCTGTAGGGAAATGGACCACCTCAAAAGTTTGGGGTTTTCACCCTTCATCTGTTTTAGCCATAAGAGGGGCTTATGGTCTGTCTGAACTAGGAAGTGAGTGCCAAACAAGTATGGCCTCAGCTTCTTCAGAGCCCAAACCACAGCAAAGGCCTCCCTTCTCAATGGCTGACCAACGTTTCTCTCTGGGGGTCAGCCTTCTGCTAATAAAAGCTACTGGCTGATCCTGACCTTCATCATTCAACTGTGACAGTACAGCCCCTACCCCCAACTCAGATGCATCTGTTTGGACAATGAACTTTTTGGAGTAATCAGGACTTTGTAGAATGGGAGCAGTGCACATGGCCTGCTTCAGGTCATCAAATGCCTTTTGACAGCTGACTGTCCACTGAACCTTTTTGGCATTCTCTTAGAGGTTAAGTCATTCAGGGGTGTCACTATAGATCCATACCCCTTGACAAATCTTCTGTAATACCCAGTCAGGCCTAAGAAGGCTCTCACCTGAGTCTGGGTAGTTGGAGCAACCCAGTCCATGATGGTCTGGATTTTGCTCTGCAAGGGTTGAACCTGGCCCCCACCCACAAGGTGGCCCAAGTACACAACCTGACTCTGCCCTATCTGGCACTTAGTAGCCTTGATAGTTAGGCCTGCCTTTTGCAGGGCCTCCAACACATTTCTGAGGTGGACCAGGTGATCCTCCCAGGTGGAGCTAAAGACAGCAATATCATCTAGATATGCTGCACTATAGGCTTCCAGACCTGTAAGGACTGTATTCACCAACCTCTGAAAAGTGGCAGGTGCATTCTTCAAACCAAAGGGCATCACCACAAATTTATAATGCCCACTAGGGGTAGAAAATGCTGTTTTTGGCTTTGCATCATCAGCTAGTCTGATCTGCCAGTAGCCAGCTGTCAAGTCAAATGTGCTCAGAAACTTGGCTGAGGCCAAAGTATCTATAAGCTCATCTGCCCTGGGGATGGGATGGGCATCAGTCCTAGTGACTGCATTGAGACCCCTGTAGTCTACACAAAACCTCATCTCTCTCTTACCACCCTGGGTGTGAGGTTTGGGCACCAAGACTACTGGACTAGCCCAAGGGCTATCTGAGGGTTCAATGACTCCCAAATCCAACATCTTTTGGACCTCTGTCCTGATACAATCCCTGACATGATCAGGCTGCATTTAGATTTTATTCTTGACAGGCAGACTGTCCCCAGTGTCCACTTCATGAGTGCACCAGGTAGTCTGACTAGGTGTCAGGGAGAACATATGCCTGAACTGGCTGAGAACTTTTCTGCAGTCAGTTTGTTGCTGGATAGTGAGGCTGCCTGCCAAGGCTACACCATCTACTGATCCATCATCAGGGTTCTGAGAGAGCAGGTCAGGGAGTGGATCACTCTCTTCCTCCTGTCCCTCATCAGTAGCCATGAGCAAGCCCATGTCTGCCCTGTCGACATATGGTTTCAATCTGTTGACATGAAGTACCCTGTGGGGACTCCTGGGAGTTCCAAGGTCCACCAAGTAGGTAACCTCTCCCTTTTGTTCAACAATTGTATGGGGGCCACTCCACTTATCTTGGAGAGCTGCTGGGGCCACTGGCTCCAACACCCACACCTTCTGTCCTGGCTGATACACAGTCAGCACAGCCTTTTGGTCATGCCAGGTCTGTTGTAATTCCTGGCTAGCCTCAAGGTTTTTAGTTGCCTTTTTCATGTACTCTGCCATCCTGGAGCGGAGACCAAGTACATAGTCCACTATGTCCTGTTTAGGGGGTTTGAGAGGTAACTCCCATCCCTCCTTCACCAGACACAATGGGCCCCTAACAGGATGGCCAAACAAAAGTTAAAAAGGGCTGTAACCAACCCCCTTTTGAGGCACCTCCCTGTAGGCAAATAAAAGGCAGGGCAAAAGGACGTCCCATCTCCGCCTAAGCTTCTCTGGGAGACCTTTGATCATGCCCTTCAAGGTTTTTTGAATCTCTCAACTAAACCATTGCATTGTGGGTGATAGGGTGTGGTGAATTTATAATTCACTCCACACTCCTTCCACATTGCAGTCAAGTAACCAGACATGAAGTTTGCACCTCTGTCTGATACTACCTCTTTAGGAAAACCCACCCTTGAGAATACTCCCAAGAGGGCCCTTGCCACCACAGGAGCTGTGGTGGTCCTAAGTGGAATAGCTTCTGGGTACCTAGTGGCATGGTCCACCACCACCAGGATAAATCTGTGCCCAGAGGCTGTCTGAGGATCCATAGGACCAACTATGTCAATCCCCACCCTTTCAAAGGGAACCCCCACCACAGGTAGTGGTATCAGGGGGGCCTTTGTGGTTCCACCTGCCTTCCCACTGGCTTGACAGGTGACACAGGAGCGACAAAACTCCTTGGTGTCTTCAGACATGTGGTGGCAATGAAAGTGAGGGACAATTCTGTCCCAGGTCTTGTTTTGGCCCAGGTGACCTGCTAGGAGAATATCATGGGCTAGTGTTAATAGGAAGCCCCTAAACTTCAGAGGTATTACCAACCTCCTGGTGGCACCAGGCTTGGGGTCTCTACTCTCTGAGTATAGGAGTCCATCATCCCAATAGACCTTATGGGATCCACTAGCATTCCCAGCAGCCTCAGCAGCAGCCTGCTGTCTGAGGGGTTCAAGAGAGGGGCAGTTCAGCTGCTCCTGGCTCAGATCTGCCCTGGAAGGGCCCCCTGTCCTCAAGAACTCAACCTGATCAGGTTCAAGCTCCTCTGGGACAGTTCCTTCTTCAGGACTAAGATCATCTCCCTCAGGAGACTGATCTGTACTCTGAGTCAGGGGGGAAGGCACTGCCTTAACCCTGCTGCTCCTCCTCTTGGGAGGCTCCTGGTCCATTATTCCAGAATCCAGGGCCTGTTCAGTGTTTGACATTTTGGCCTGTGACCTGGTCACAGCAAAAACATGTGCAGGGATCCCCAGCATTTCTGCATGGGTCCTGAGCTCCACTTCTGCCCAAGCGGAAGTTTCTAGATCATTGCCAAGCAAGCATTCAACAGGGAGGTCTGCACTTACCACAACTTTCTTGAGGCCAGTTACCCCTCCCCAGGAGAAATTAACAACTGCCAAGGAATGGTCTGTCCTGACATTGCTAGCATTGGTCACTTGGTACATCTCACCAAGTATAATCTGCTGAGGAGCCACAAGATCTTTTGTCACCATTGTGTCCCTGAATGCCAAAGCCTCTCTTCCATTGATTAAAGGCTGCTGTCTGTATTTGCCCAGATTACTGGGACTCACAAATAAGGAGGCCATATCCATGCCTCCATCACAGATCAGCATAGCCTGAGTTGGCACTCTGACTAGGCCAGAGCCCACCTCAGATCCCAGGGTTAACCCTACTACACCCTTACTTGGGACACCACCATTTGTAGCTGCACTAGGGGGAACAGTTGCCTTAGGGGCAATGGTGGCTGGAGTTGAGTCTTTGGACTTTGTACAGTCACTGGTCCAATGGGTTTTCTGCTTACAGATTTTACACCATGGTTTCTTCTGGCCTTTACCTTTGTTAGATTGGGACTCTCCCCCCAGATGAAGATTTTTGGGGACCTTGAGAAGACTTCTGGTCTTTACCCTTTTCCCCACCCTTGTCAGAGTTCTTAGAATCTTGCTTCTTGGGGTCACCACCTTGGTTCTGAACCTTTTGCTTCACCCTGGTTCTGACCCATTTGTCTGCCTTCTTTCCCAATTCTTGGGGAGAGGTCAGATCAGAGTCCACCAGGTACTGATGCAACAGCTGATTTTGACAATTATTAAGGATCTGCTCCCTCATAATTAAGTTGTACAATCCTTTGTAATCACACACCTTGCTGCCAAGCAACCAGCCCTCCAGAGCCTTAGTAGCACAATCTACAAAGTCCACCCAGTCCTGTGTCTGTGCCTTTTGGGTATCTCTGAACTTTTACCTGTATTGGTCAGTGGTTAGGCCAAACCCCTCTATCAGTGCACTCTTCAGGACCTGGTAATCATCAGCATCCTCTTCTCTTACAGTGAGGAGCTTGTCTCTACCTTTGTCTGCAAAGGAGAGCCACAAGATTGCTGCCCACTGCTCCTGGGGGACCCTCTGAACTTTACAGGCACTTTCCAGTGCAGTAATCCATTTGTGGATGTTATCCCCACTCTGGTAGGGAGGGACAATCTTGCTTAGGTTTCTATGGTCATGAGACCTTTCCCTACCACTAGGGAAGTTGCTGCCACCATGGGACTCTAGTCCCATCTTTCTTCTTGCTCTGTGACGCTCTAGGGACTCCCTATCTAAAGCTACATGCTCTCTTCTGATCCTGAGCTGAGCTTCTTCATACTTGAGCAGTCTCTCTTTCCTTTCATGAGAGGGTTCCCGCCTATGAGAGGAAACAGAGGTCCCTACTGAGGTGTCAGAATGGTTAGACTCCTGAGAAGGAGACCTTGCCCTTCTAGGCACACTCTCAACTCTTCCTGGGGGGACAAAGAGGGGGCCATTCTGGTCCTCCTCCTCATCTGCAGGAGGAGCTGGATTTTCCAGGGTAAGATCATTGTCATCTTCCTGGCCAGCTTCAGAGGTCAGGTCATGGGATTCTTCACCCCTTGACCCTTCCTCATTCACTGCCCCACCCTCTCTGCCTACCCCTTCAGACCCTAAGGCCTTCTGGAGATCATCCAACAGCAGTACCTCTATGAGGCGTTGGGTGTTTGCAGTTTTTCCTGTCTTCAATTTCGCTATTTCATTAAAGGTTGTCTTTTAACCTACCATCAATAAAGGTCGTTTGGACTGGTGCATCATCATCTCCTACGCCGACGACACCCAGCTGATCCTCTCCCTCACCAAAGACCCTCACACCGCCAAAGCCCACCTCCACGAAGGAATGAAGGCCGCCGCCGAATGGATGAGGACCAGCCGCCTGAAGCTGAACTCGGACAAGACGGAGGTCCTCATCCTTGGTTCCAACCCCTTCAGCCTGGGACGACTCCTGGTGGCCAACATCACTGGGAACAGCCCCGCCACCCACCGACCACGTACGCAACCTAGGGGTCATCCTCGACCCCACCCTCTCCATGACTAAGCAGGTCAACGCCGTTTCCTCATCCTGCTTCAACATCCTCCGAATGCTCCGCAGGATCTTCAAGTGGATCCCCACCGAAACAAGAAAAACAGTCACCCAGGCCCTCGTCACCAGCAGGCTGGACTACGGAAACGCCCTCTACGCAGGAACGACGGCTAAGCTCCTGAGACGGCTGCAACGCATCCAGAACGCCTCTGCACGTCTTATCCTCGACATCCCCCGACGCAGCCACATCACACCCCACCTGAGAGACCTGCACTGGCTCCCTGTCAACAAGAGGATAACCTTCAAGCTCCTCACCCACGCACACAAAGCACTCCACAACTCCGGACCAGCCTACCTCAACAGACGACTCAGCTTCTACACCCCCACCGCCAGCTCCGCTCGACCAGCCTCGCCCTCGCCACAGTCCCCCGCATCCGGAAAACGACCGCCGGCGGCAGATCCTTCTCCCACCTCGCCGCCAAGACCTGGAACACCCTCCCCACCATCCTCCGACAGACCCAAGACCTACTGGCCTTCAGAAGACTCCTCAAGACCTGGCTCTTCGATCAGTAGCAGCACCACCCCCCTCTTCCCCCAGCGCCTTGAGACCCTCGCGGGTATGTAGTGCGCTTTATAAGTGACATGATTGATTGATTGATTGCAAGGTGCCCACTATAACTAGTGGACAGCATATGCCAGGCCAACTTCTCACATTGGTGTGCAGCGGTTGGATTCAAGCTTGCCTTTGTTTTACCAGATAATCTCAAGTGAGTGACTAACTGAAAACCACTAAAGGTACCTGAGGTACATATAATTCAAGCTTAAGGTTACAGTAAGTTCTACTGAACTTAGAGTTGTGTGTCAAGGGCTTAGCACACCCTTTCTACAGCTCAAGAGAGTTTAGTAGGCCACACTAGAGTAGGTAGTGCATACACCACACCTCACTAGTGATGTCTTCAAAGCCAGGAGCCAGTGGGTCCCTGCCAGAAGCCCAAAGGCTTCCACCATCCAAGTATGACAACCTCCAATTCTTAGAATTGAGAGCATTGTGTAATGCCTAGTGGTAGCTATGGAGAGCAGCCTTCAGGCTAAGTCTTGAAGGAGTGTTAAGCTGTTTGTTTTACCAGTCTATAATCTCATGAATGACCAAATGAAAGGAGAACCACACCAGGTATTATATAAAATATATGTACTTATTACTAAACACTACCCCCTAGTCTCTTTATGAGGCTAGAGGTCGAAATACACAAGTTACAAGTCAAATAACACAGTAAATTAGCACAATATACGATTAGCCCTAGGGGCGTACCAAACCATATATTAAGAAAGTGGTATAAGAACCACGACTTGACTAGACACAAGGCCTAGAGCCTGTAGAATCGCTGGGACCCCAAGGAACCACCCAAGGTAGTGACACAGGGGACCCCCGGGGGACGTGTGCAGTGTGTGAACACAGCCGCGAGCTCCGTTAGTGTCTATGGGGAAAGTCGCGGTTAGAGTTTTAAAGTTTAGGGACACTTCGGAGTGGACTAGGAACAAACCCTTTTGGACTTAGAGGGTTCTAGGGCCAACACCCACGGGAGCACCGTAGTACTCGTGTTACCTCACCCAGGGAAGCCGGGTGCACAGGTGTCAAATGGTGTCGGGCCGCGCCGTCGTTTCTCAATAGCCGCTGGCGGAAAAGTGCTGCTGCCGAGAAGCTGCGAAGTGTCCGGAGAGATCCAAGCCTGGATCAAGGATGAGAAGAACCTGAAAGCAGAGGGGACAGAGTCTAGGTCACTAGCCAGTGACCAGGGGCACGATAGTCGAATGCCCACCGATGTCGGGTGCTTCAAGTTCGAAGAGGTGAAGATTGTCTCTGCAGCCACGAGGACCAGGAGGCGTCGACGACGACTAGGAGCTGGAATCGAGCTGTCCCACGAAGGTAGAAGCTGACTGCGGTGTCGGTGCCCGGATTGGACCCAACAAGCCTTGGTAACAGCAACCCACGCAGAAAGAGAACAAAGGCTTCGGAGCGGACCAGCGAGGTCCGAGGGACTCCCCAAGCGAGGGAGAGTCAGGGCAGGCCTGGAGCAACCAGGGGGGCCCGTTGAAATCAAAGATGTCCTTCTGAGGGACCCACAAGTCGATGGACAAGGGATCGCGAAGGGACCTCGAGCGGAATCACGAAATGGCGGCCCACAGGTCACTCGGAGTGGCCAGGCCGGCAATCTTCGGTGGATTCACTGCTCGGGGTCAGGGCTACAAATAACCCAAAGCACAGCCTCTAGGATCGACCAGAAGCTTATGCACTTGCAAATGTGCACGGTGTCCTGGGGTTCCGGTTCCACGGTACCCACGAGGGCTACGGGTCTCAGCTTTGCTGGGGACTCGGGTCAGCCTCTGGGAAGTCTGGAAATCCACCCTCTGGGTTGCAGGGTCGTCGGCGTCCGGTGGGAGCTTCGGAGATGCAGACCGGACAGATGCGTCTTTGGTGCCTGCCAAGCAGGGGAGTAACTCCTTTACTCCAAGGGAGATTCTTCAGTCATCTGGCGTTTAACAGATCGTCGAAGGTCCAGGATTCAGTTTCAGAGTTTCGTCCAGGGATATCTAAAGTCCTGTTGCCAGGGGTTCCTTACTTATACCCAAGGAAGGGGTTGGACTAACTCAGGGGACCCACCTATGGGAGGGTTTGGAAAGAGGGGTGGCTACACCCATTTCCTTTGTCCAGTTTCGCGCCAGAGCAGGGGCTGGCAGCCCCTGCAACCGGTTTGAACTAGGGTATGCACAGGGACACCAAATGTGCCCCCAGTGCAGGACTTCAAAGCACTCAGAGAGTGCACCCACCCAGCCCCAACACACTAAAGCCTGTCTGGGAGGTGGTAACACCTCCCTGTGACAGGAAACCTATTGTCCAGGCCTCCCCTGCCAGATTTTCGGTCAGCAGTAGGAGGCCAGACTCGTGTCTGTGGCTGCAGCATCCATTTTGTGATGCCAGGGCTCTGTTTAGCTGGTACCGGGTATACCGGTGCTGTCATGTCTCTCCCTCTAGAAGGGTGGGATCATACTCCCACACCAGGGACTGGTGTGGGGGTATGATTCCAAGGTGTTTGACACCAAACACGACATGTGTCCGTGCAGCCATCCCAAAGTTAGCATTTACCGTTTAAGATATAATGCACTTAAGAGTATATGGTAAGGCTGTACTCACAGACAACCCCGGAGGATAGATTCCGAAGGCTGCAGAGGGGCTCTGCTCATGCATGGGCACCCTCTCACATAAAACCAGGCACCCTGCCTTCAGGATTGATAAGGCCTGCCATAGGGGTGACTGATAGGTTTATATGTGCAGTGATATAGTGAGATATAGTGAACCTATATCTCAGTAAGGGGTGCATGCACCACCTCACTCAGGCTGCTGTAGCAGTCCTGTGGTGTCATTTTGGAGGGCCTTCCAGGGGTGGCATAATACATGCTGCAGCCCCTGGTAGGCCTCTGGGGTACCTATGCCCTGGGTACATAGTATACCATATACTAGGGATTTATAAGGGCACCCCAGAATCCAATCTGAAGTGTACCTAAGGTACATGGAATCACTTTTAGAGAGGAAGCAGCTAGGCTGGGGTCCTGGATAGCAGGGCCCCAGCCAGACTAAAGTCGAAAAACAGTGAGACATCAGCAAAAAGTGGGGGTAACCATAAGAAGCAGATCCTACTCTCTTACATCCGCTTCATACAAATCTGTGGGAAAAGGGCAGTTTGGCGCATGGGATGTTTGGGATCACAGAGGATCTCAGTACTGTGAACGTAGGGTTTATGGACAAAGCTAAGACTGTGGTGGTGTTAATGGACAGTGTTATGCTGCAATGGGATAATGGAGTCTAATGAACAGCATAGTTTTTAGGCACCTTGAAGTGTGTAAATGAACAAGTCATTTATCTTCGGTAACACTATTTATGGTGGATACTCTATCTAACAGCAGATCCTCACCTTATAAATAGCCCAGCGCCAATCAGGATCTGGTGATTTTTCACAGCAGTTCCCTCCGTGCAAGTAGGTGGCGTCATGCGAACTTACAATCGCACCTTCTCAGGGCTGGCTCCAAGAATTTGGAATGCCCTACCGACGGAGATCAGAGCCAACCCTTCGACTGCCTCATTCAAAAAACAGGTCAAATGGCTCCTATTGGAAGAACTGCATCAGCAATAGCCTCCATGTCATTTGCTACTCAATTACCATACATCTTTTTTTTTACTTTGTGTTGAAATATATGACAATTTACTTTCACTTTATGTTTGTAACTCAAGCTTGACAATCATGTTTACTTGGAGTTTAAAATGTATCTCATCTGTCTTTGAAGTAAGGCGATGATGAAACTGTCTCGGCCTCATCTGGGTGGGCTGTTTACTGTCTGTTCATCTTCTACCTACTCTTCCCCTAGTGCCCTCATTTATTTTATGCCTCAGGGTCCTCTCATGTTGCCTTATTGGGTGTGCTTGGGTGTTTTATTATATGCTTAACAATTTACTTTCACTGTATGCTTGAAACTAGTGCTTGACAATTCATGTCTACTGGAGGTTTAAAACGTATCTCGTTTGTCTTTGAAGTAAGTCGATGATGAAACTGCTCGACCTCATCTAGGTGGGCTGTTACCTGTTTGTTCACTTGCTTTTTTGTAAATGTATTTATATTGTCTCTGTACGTATACTTCAGCTTTCTTTGTACAGCGCTCTGATACCCGGTTGGGTCTTGTTCGCGCTTTATAAAACTTTTCAAATAAATAAATAAAAATAATGCGGCTCCGCATCGGGTCCGTCCCTTCCTGGACGTGATATCAGGGCTACCTTATAAGAGCCACCTCCTTACATCCACGTCAGTTTCTTTCTGATATCAGTTTGCGCCATCAGAAGCAGAGCCCTTGGGAATCAGATTGTGCCAGTGTGCAGATCTCTGTTTTGGAATGTTTTTAGTAAGGGACAAGGAGCCTATTTCAAAGAATGAATAGAAGGTGGGTCGGTGTGGAATCTGCAGTTTGATAAAGTAGCCACCAGAAAGAGCTTTACTGAAGGTAAGTAACATGTTCTTCTGATGGATTCTTCTAGCAGAAGATTACTCACCTTGGGAATAGATAATAAAGCTGTACCCCCTAAGTGGTGAATCTGTAGAATGGCTTAGACTAGAAAGTCCTGCAGGACGGAACCTACGAAATGTCCCTCCCCCAGACCTGGCTATCCAGGTAGTAGCGCTTCGTGAATGTGTGGCAGGTGCCTGACAGATGGGTGGAAACCGTGTTGGATGATTTGGAGCACCTACCTGTCTGATGTGGTGCTCTGCCACATGTGAAGGTAAACGCTTATCCTGCCTCCAACTGGGTGAGAGTGCGCTACTGATGGCAAATTAAAGTGGTTCTGTAGCCTCCGTAGAGGCAAGGGTGTGGGAAATTGGGTACTTCATTGCCTCTGGGAGCCTGGATGCTGGCAGCTGGATCACCAACCTCTAATTTGAAAAGCCTGGTCGGTCTGTTGTTGCTGAAGCAGGATTTGGTGTGGCCTGTACTGAAATCCCCTTCCAAAACCTCAAAAGGAGCAACATTTTTGGGGGTATTGTGTGGCAGTCGGTAGTGTCAAGACCTTACAAGATCATGCATTTCGCTGCGTCCTGGCCATCCTGAATTACCCGCTGAAGGTTGGCCCGAAGATCCTCAAATAATGCAGGCAAGCTAGTGGCCACCATGTCCCACAACACATGCAAATAACACCCCAAGAGGCAACTTGTGTTTACTGACCTGAGGGCTAGGCTAGCAGATGAAAACATACACTTCCCAAAAGATTTAATGAGATTTGACTTCCAGTTTGGCGGAGTGGTCGGAAATGTTTTGGTACAGAGTCTACTGCTAGAGGCTTGAACTACCAGGCTCTTACATGTTGGGTAAAGCAGCAGGAAAGATGGTTCTACTGCAGCCGATCCATGTCTTCTGGCTATCTGCTGTTTACTGGAAGGTAAGATCCTGACTTCTCCCCGGTACCCAGGAGTGTATCAGTCTAAGCCTCATTGAATTTGTTTTGACTTCTAATGATGGAAGATGGAAGTCCAGTTCTTCTGCTGCTCTCCTCATAACCATCACAAAGGAGGCAGAGTCTTCAGTCGAAGGACCAGGAGTGGAGTTTAAATCGGTGTCAGGTGATGTGTCTAGGCCACTGTTTTTTTTGTAAATCCAGAAAAAAGTTCCTATCATCATAAACCTGGGAAATGTCATCACCATTGTCGTCTTGCTGTTCCTCTGTATACCTGTAGTGTAAGGGAAGCTTATCAGAATCTGATTGAGGTTGGACTGGATGTTGAGGGCATTGCGAATTCGAACAAGGTCACAATGGATTTGCTGCCGAGCCCGAAATGACTATCGGCTCCTCTTCCGGCATCAATGGCGTTGACGCAAGGAGGATCGGCGCTGATCTCGGTGCCTTATGCGGAGTTGGCACAGTCATCGGCACAGGATTCAGGGCCGACCCCTAAGCAGGGTCGAAGGGCACAGTGGGCATTGGGGATGGATCCGTTAGCAGTAACCCAGCTGGAGGCCTCCTTGGATTCATGGGGCCCGAAGGCATCAGTGGGATCTTGAGAAGACACAAAAATGATGAAGCATGGCTTCCTTGAAGGCCTGTATCTGCTGCAACATCGCTGTTATACCCGAAAACACGGGTTGGATCGGCATTAAAGTCTAAATCGGTTCTGAAGTTGGAGACCGAGACTTCAAGGTTCCCAGATATCTGCATGACCTCTCTTGCTGAGAGTGGTGGGAACAAGGGGACCTGTATTTCGACTTCTTATGCTTCTTTTTCTTGGATTAACCCGATGACTTTGAATGTGACAACAATCTCTTCCGGGTACAGCTTCGGGAGAACATATGTGCATCCTCGACTTAGACCGGGATCGGGCCTGCCAATCCTTTCAACGATGCTCAGCGACACAGATTTTGGCCTCTCAGTCCCTGAAGGTTTTCGGATTTACTTAAGCATAGTTGCCGAACAACATTGAGTCATGCGACAAGATGAGATACCAGAGACAAACCTTATGAGGGTCTGTCACTGACAACATCTGCTTGTAGCAGTCCTCGCAGGGTTTAAACCCTGTCGTTTTAGAGGGGACATGTCCCTTGCACACTGGAAAGAATTATACAAGTTTTCTGTCAGTTGACAGAAGCGAGGAAGAAAGTTCCTGATCCCGAGAAAGGAACTGACGTTAAATGGTGGTTTTATGGTGGTCCGACGTCACTAAGGGGCATGACAGACTTGACGCAGAGTCACACAACACTACCTACTGGCACACAAGGATAATCCTGAGAAAATTCTCTAGTTCCAGTATAGCAGTATTCACAAGATGAGGAATTTGCAGTTAGAAGTATTAATCAGAAGTAAAATGCTCATGAATTGAGAGACAAGAGCAAGTGGGATATTGGGACTCAATTGTTTAATAGAGATATTGTGTTGTTTCAGAAAATCCACCTCATCAGCAATCCCAACCCAGTTTGTGGACATGGATAAATACTCATCCCTGGTGTATGCCGGTTTCAAAAGAGGATCACGAGGAGTGCCAATATTTGTATGCAAAACCTTGGCATTTGTCAGACTGAAAAATTGTTTGACTCTAATGGTGGTTATACTGAAGCCAAAGGCAAATAGGAAAGAATGACTACCACTGTGACCAGTGTTTATGATCTGCTTCCCATGGAGCTTGAAACTTTTGTTTATGCCATGGGTCTGTCAGATGCATGATTGTTAAAAAACGGACAGGACGGAAAACATTCTTTCTATTCCAGGACACACTGCTCGCCTGCAAAATTAGACTGTTGCTGGTTCCCGAGATTGATATTCTATCTATTAGAAGGGTAGAGTTTCTGGCCAGAGGCATTCCGATCACTCCCTATCAACGCTGAATGTTAGATGGCAGATTATGGACAGCTGTGAAGTGTGAGGGTTAAAAGTATTGGCCGACCAGGACCAGGAGTTGTCTAACCCTCTTTATTAGGTGAACACCCACTTTTTTCAGAAGAGCAAAGAATGTCATAGATTGTTATGAAAGACCACTCAATCAATCAATCAGCATTTGTAGAGCGCCGCACTGTCACCCCTGGGGGGTATCTGGGCACTGGGGCAGGGGTAGCTCCTCCATTAGGGCGGAGGAGCGTCGCCCCACTGCTTTCCCACAGTGCAAGAAGCAGAAACATAAAATGGTAAAACGTAAAACTTCCATTTTATGTTTCTGCTTCTCGCACTGCGAGAAAGCAGAAGGGTTTGGTTGGGGGCGGGCGGGTGGGCGGATCTGCTGAAGGGCAGGGGAGGAGTGGCTAGCCCAATGCTGCGGGCCCTGACTGTTTGGTCGGCCCTCTGGGGCCGACCAGACCAGTCATGCGCACGCTCCCTTTTCTCCATGTAGACTGCATGCACCCTACATGGAGTAAATGGCCTCCCCATAGGCGCCTGGCTGGGCGCCGTCCCCACCAATCACAACGCTGCCATTGCAGCGTTGTGATTGGCTTAGGGAAGGGGAGGGAGGCTGCCTGCTTCCTGTTCCACGGGACCCGGCCAGGAGCTGAGACGGCGCGGTTAAGTTTATTTATGTTTTTAATTAAATCCCCCCCGCGGGACAACACCCAGTCGCCCCCCCACCCGCGAGTCATGCTGGCCGCGACTGCACTTGGGTGCAACGTCTCCATCGAAAAGTCCAGTCTTGAGAAAACGACGGGAAGAGGGAAGAAACAAGCAGAAAAAGGCAAAACAGAAAACAGAAAAAACAAGCAAGCAGAAAAGGCAAAACAGAGGGCAGAAAAATAAGCAGAAACCGCAAAACAGAGCAGAAGAGGGCAAAACCGAGGACAGATAAACAAGCAGAAAAGGCAAAACAGAGGGCAGAAAAACGAGGACGAAAGGCCAGAGGGCAGAAAAACGAGCAGACAAGGCCAAACAGAGGGCAGAAAAACAAGCAGAAAAGGCAAAATAGAGGGCATAAACATGAGCAGAAAAGGTAAAACAGAGGGAAGAAAAACGAGCAAAAAAGGCCAAACAGAGGGCAGAAAAAAGAGCAGAAAGGCAAAACAGAGAGTAGAAAAACAAGCAGAAAAAGGCAAAAAAGAGGGTAAAAAAACGAGCTGAAAAGGCAAAACAGCAGAAGAGGGCAAAATAGAGGGCAGAAGAAGAAGCAGAAAAGGAAAAACAGGGAGCAGAAAAGGCAAAACAGAGGGCAGAAAAAGGCAAAATAGAGGGCAGAAAAACGAGCAGAAAAGGCAAACAGAGCAAGAAAAGAGCAGAGGAGGCACAAACAGAGGGCAGCAGGTAGACAGGCAGCAGAGGGTAGCGGTCTGCGGGCAAGCTGGACAGGACAGCTGTCACAGGGGGAGCTGGTACGAGGACCTGCAACAGTCACTGAGATGGTCCTTCAGGGCCAAACAATACTAAAGAGGCAACAGTCAAACAGAATCAGAGATCTGGAGGCCAAGATACTTCTCTCAGAAAGGGAATTGGCTACCACCTCAGAATGAAAGAGACTTAGGGCCAGAAGCAACTTTAGGAATACCGGGAAATGACCGCATACGCAACTAAGGTGCACTATACTACAGAAATGACTGCACTAGGTCAGAAACAAAGTTGATAAACTGGATTCTTGGCTGAGTCATCACATCTACTCAGCCAAGATGGTACAGATGGCAAGGGATCCTGATAATTGATGGGGGTGGCTCGGACATTTATGGAGTATCAGTAAGTCTTGCATTGCTCTCAGATGGTTGATTACAGGTGAGGTTTGGGGAAACTTGATTTCCCTCAATTACCGTTGGAATCTGATGGACTGAGAATAGGACCTTACAGTGGAGGAGATACAGAACGGCAAGATGCCAGGTCCCTGTGGTCTCCCACTGGAGCTGAGCTAGCACTTCTCAGACTTGCCAAGTTCTTGGCTTTTGGACCTATGTTTAGATGCTAAGGCAGTAAATGGGTTCCCTACTGATCTAAGATAAGCAATTACTACATTCATCCACAAGTAAAGTAAACCGATAGAGAAATGTTGTTGCCACTGTCAGGATCGAGCAAGCACCTACAATATGATGTCCTCAAAGTAACCACCAGTGTGTTTAGTCAATAGCTTGATGTGTTCTGGTATACGCAAGCTCTGGTCTGCGTTTGTTTCTGCATTGTTGGAGGAAATCCATTCCCTGCATATCTCTGTTGTGAAGAACATGACATCACATGAACAGCAGCTCGGAAGGTGCCGCTGGCAAGAAGGTCAGAACCAGGAATTCAGAAATCTTTAGAACAGCTGTGTGCTGCCAGTTGCTCTGTTTCAACATCAGCGGTTACACATCCTTTCGCAGTGTGTTATAGCTTGCTAATCTTCATTACAGATCATTGGGATTCTTTGTTCTTCAATCCCTGAAATTAAGTGCAGTATTGTATCTTGAATATTAAACTGAACTGCCACATAAAGATAAATAAGTAAGTGGTTAGCTAGGGACATTTGATTGGCTACAGTTTTCTGTTTGTTCCATTGAATCCTGGACTCATGAGATTTTTTAATTACTATAACCAAGCTAGGTCTGAACTTTTGCTACACTTTAGTCAGAATATTCGTTGGTGATGTAATTAGTTGTGTGGTTTCATATCCTCTTGGATTTGTTAGGATGGTGGAGCTAGGAGCTAAGAGACCACGGTGCCTTTATTACATTAGTCTGTTCCAGCACTTGTAGTGCACATTGTTATCCAATGCAGTGAGACTTTGCTGGTTTCCTTTTTCATAAGGACACACATCAGAATGAATCCTGAATCATTGTCTACACCAGAACGAATTTGGCAATACTGCTATATAGCTGCATTCTCTTTGTCTATTCAAGCTGCCCAGAGCATTTACATCAAATCTCTGGGAGTCATCGTTAGTGGCAGCATGGCCAAGGGATTACTGGGTCCATATGTCTAAATGTTGAGGTCACAGCAGCACATAATCTGACACCCACCACCCAATATATTTGGATGGCATCCGTGGCATGGGCTTCAAAGATTTAACAGTTAAAACTGAGAAAAGAAAAATAGTAAAGATTAATAATATGAATGTACATTTTATTGAAAAGATGAAACAGGGTAAACAAGATTAAGGGAGACTCCTGTTATCCAAAAGTACTCTTCATTGGTGTGTAGCAAAAACTTCGAATATGGTTGACCCTCCAGCAGGGTACTTTGAGGATGTCTTAAGCAAGAAGTTAAGTTAAAACTTAAAGCTTTCTCAATTTATAAGGGATGAGGCTCGAAATTCTAAATTCTGTGGTGAAGATGCTGAAGATTTGGATGTACAGCTATGGATAGTTATGACTGAATGCCTTTGTAGTACCACATTCCCTTTCGGTATATGTGAATGTGCATACAAGGAGATGTGTGAATACATTATGAACACTGTGTACTTGAGCATGTGACAACAAGTGTTTGGAGGCTTATGGCGAGGCAGGTGTTTTCATTTAAGGAAAAAGGAAAGATGCAATCAATATTAAGGTAACGGAATTGTGGATCAAATCAGCTGTGGTCTTATTGTCCATGTGTGTCCCCAAAAGTATAAGTGAGAGGAGCTTTCTAGTGGATGAGGAGTCAAGAGCTTGCCTTCAAAATGAAAGCATTGACAATCATAAATGCGCTGTCCATGCAAAGCCAAGCGTGGGCATGAGGCAACATACACTATCCCTTGTGAGATGGGCCCTGTGGATCTAAGGCTTCCACCAAAAATCAACCAGAAGTGAGAAGACTCAAGATCTGGATTTCCAGGCACAATGCCTCACTCAGCTACTGGTGGCAGAGGCTCTCTGTGTTATACCATTGGTCTCACAAGGTACACTAAGGCACAGAACCCAGATCCAATGGTTTCTGCAGTAAGTGGTAACTGGTCCATGTAGTGAGTCACTGCTAAGAGCTACCAACTCGTGTGGGTATTAGGCATAACGAAGACCCCTTAGTTTTAACAAAGGTGGAGCAGGCCTTTATCCTACAGACATTGCCAGATGTATCTCACATCTTCTAACAGGGATTTCAGGCACCACTTCTAATTTAGGTAACTCTCACAGAGGCATAATGGAAATTAGACTCGCACTTGCTCGGCCATTGCAAGTCTCGACCTCATCGTTATCCTAGCTACTATCTCAGAGGAGGTGTATGCCCCATATGGGTAACAACTTCAGGACTGGGGGAGTTACATCTCCCCAGAGTGTTAGAGAGAAGAACTATAACCTCACTATGGGTGTGCGCTACTAGGGCAAGAGAATGAGTTACGGTATGAATGTTTATATGTATGTCATAAGAAAACCACCGGGCTTCCATGGGGCATAGATATTTATTGTTGAACTTGTGCCGAGACATGGTCAAATGTGTAATTAAATTCCCAAAGCATGGCACCAGGCTATCCTTGTATGAGTGACTCATATTAGAGTGATGCTAGAAGGCTGTGCTGATTTGCAACCAGGATGGAGGCATTACATGTCCATTTTTTTTTACAAAGGGAATAAATCCATTAAATATGCTTTGTACACAGAAAAGGATTCCCTTCTCCTAGGCAGGTTAGCACCATACAGAAGCAGAGTAGGGGCCATCCAAAAGACGTTTTACAGAACTCTACTATGGAAGCCAAGGCTACAAGAGAATGAATGTAAACACTCTCAATTGAACTCAGATAGATAATAAAATTAATGGAAAGAGCAAAACCTGTCCCAAGCATTGTTGCTTTTATGGTTACTACATAACCGAATAAAGTTTATTGATTCGAGACAGTTATGTAAAAACATGGTCATGGAACTTGACTGGAATGGTAACGAACTTACACAATACTGATATTCTAGGGTTTTTTAAACATGTCTGGAATTATTATATTCCAAGTTACATGGACAAAATCTATTAGCAACCTTGAGCACATTAGGGTACACGTACAACCTGCTAATAAGTCAATCAAAGACAGACCTAAGGGCAGACTAGAATTGTGAGGAAATGTAAATTTGAAGTACGCAGAGTTGAGTGTTACTGCAATTACTTGATCATGTGCGCTTGTGTGATCATAGAATCCTCTTCATAATAGTATAGTGTTTATGCTTCCTTATATTTGAGCTCACCAACCTATTGTCTTATTTGGCACTAAATATAGAGCACCATGACAATGCAATGGTGAGTCTGGTGCTTTTGGTATGATGCATTCAATAATGGTCAGCATGCAGACATGTGAAGGGTAATACTTAATTTACTATATGTCGAAAATTGTAGGTAGTTTAATGGGCGAGTTTCTTTTTTTTTTTAAACTTGTTTTTATTAAAACTGCTTTCACTGTATCAGGTACAAAGGACATGCACATACAATTTGGAATCTTATAGGCAATATGCAGTCTGAGGTGACAACACATCACATCCTGTTCACAGACAGTCTCACCATCACGTGCGCGTACTACTTGTCTATTATAACAGTGCAAATGCAGTTTATATTATTTTTTTCTTTTTGTTCATATGGACCTATATGATACATAACAAATAAACAACGCCAATAGTCATCCCAACTAGGGAATTAAATCCCCTCCCCAATCCAGCTCCCACCCCCCTTACCCCCTCCCCCCCCGTGACAGCGGCAGACAGGTGGCCCATCCTAATTAACCTTAGCAGACAAGCTGGCGGTGCACTCATAACTAACGGTGCACAGTCAAAATATCGATTTTTTTATATCGACCTACACTAATATCGAGTTTTTAATATCGTAGGGACAGAATATCGATGTCAAGAATATCGGTGACCAGAATATCGACCTTAAGGTAAGTAATATCGTTTTTTTTAATATCGAAGTAAGTAATATCGAAGTAAGTAAAATCGAAGTAAGTAATATCGTTAGCAAAAATATCGTTGTTAATAATATCGATATTTATATTAGTGTTATGTATTTTAGCATGTATTTTATATGTATGTTTAACATTTTTTGTAAAGTATTTTTATTATTTTTAAATATATGTATTAAATGTTTAGAAATTAGTAATTTTTTTAAAGTAAATTTTGCGTTTTAGTATCAGAGCGGGTTGTGGGTTTATAGGGGAATAGGGTGGGAAGTAATTTAATTATAATTAATTAATTAATATGTTTTTATTTATTGCTGTTGATTATTAATTTATTGTTAATTATTCATTGGTAATTAATTTTTTTAATTGATTAATTTATCATTCTATTAATTATTTGAAAAAATGTATTTATTGTTATTGTTCATTAATTTATTGTTAATTAATTATTAATTGGCAATTAATTTTTATTAATTGATTAATTGATAATTAAATTAATTATGTTAATTTTTATGTGTAACGGGTTGTGGGTTTATAGGGGGATAGGGCGGGAAGTAATTATAATTAATTAATTAATATTTTTTTATTTATTATTATTGATAATTAATTTATTGTTAATTATCAATTGGTAATTAATTTTTATTAATTGATTAATTTAAAATTATATTAATTATAATTTAAAAAAAAAATTCTTTATTGTTATTGTTAATTAATTTATTGTTAATTTATTATTAATTGGTAATTAATTTTTATTAATTGATTAATTGATAAATACATTCATTGTGTTCTTTTTTATGTGTAGCGGGTTGTGTGTTTATGGGGGAATAGGGTGGGAAGTAATTTAATGTTATTTAAGTAAATATTAATTTAATTTTATTGGTATTTATTATTAATTTTTAGTTAATTAATTATTAATATGTTATTTATTTTACAAAAATTATTACATTAATAAGTATGTTAATTTAACCCCTACGCTATCCTACATTTTCCACACTGTTACACTCACTGGAGTTGGAATAGTAATTTTTACCCCTACGCTATCCAACACTTTCCCTACTGTTGCACTCATTGGAGTGGGAATAGTAATTTTTACCCCTACGCTATCCAACACTTTCCCTACTGTTGCACTCCTGGAGTGGGAATAGTCATTTTAACCCCTACGCTATCCAACACTTTCCCTACTGTTGCACTCACTGGAGTGGGAATAGTAATTTTACCCCTACGCTATCCAACACTTTCCCTACTGTTGCACTCACTGGAGTGGGAATAGTAATTTTAACCCCTACGCTATCCAACACTTTCCCTACTGTTGCACTCCCTGGAGTGGGAATAGTAATTTTAATCCCTACGCTATCCAACACTTTCCCTACTGTTGCACTCACTGGGGTGGGAATAGTAATTTTTACCCCTACGCTATCCAACATTTTCCCTACTGTTGCACTGTTTGGAGTTGGAATAGTAATTTTATAACCTCCGCTATCTAATATTTTTTGTATTATTTTAGTTAATGTAGTATATAATTAATTTAAAAAAGATTAAAAATAATTTTAATTTTTTTAATTTGTTATATATATTTATTTAATTTTTATTTATATTATTGTTTTATGTGTATAGATGTATTTATAATTTATATGATATTTTTAAAAAATGATAAGTTATTAAAATAATTATTAAAAATTATTAGTAAGTATATATATATTATATGTATGTTTAATTTATTTTTACATTACATATATATTACTTATAATTTTTAAACATTTTAAAATATTTTTAACTATGTTTATTTTAATTATATGTATTATTTACTTTATTTTACAATATTTTTTTAACTTAAATAAAAAACTATGGGGCACATTACGATACCCGGCGTAAAAAAATCCGCCAGGCATGGAAGCGGCAAAAATCCGCCCGCACACACCGCCTGAACACCGACCACGCCATTATGAGTACACAAACTGAAAACCGCCATCGGCGGAAAAATCATACAAAATACCGCCCGCCATCGTCCGAGTCTGAGTCAAACCGCCCGCCACGGACGGAAACACGCACGACAACACAAAACCGCCCGCCCTCACGGCCGACACACCGCACGTGAAATTACGATCGCACCGCCATGAGCGCGGAAAAACAACAAAAATACCGCCCGCCAGCGCAAACAACGCCGATGAGAATCGACACGGCAGAAGCCATGGCGCCCACGTACCTGCACAGAAACCATCCGCACACAAAACCAATAGCACACAACATGGCCAACAAGTCCACACAGCAAGGCACGCACAAATACACAAGCACAGTACACATCCCGAAAACACCCCCCCGGACAAACAAAAAATACAAAGGCCAGAACCCCAGACACAACACACCTGAAAACAACAGACCATGAGGACACACCCACATAGGTGAGTACAAAAGCAGCACTCCCACAGACCACAACCCCTTGCTACATTGCAAACCAGAGAGGAGAGGAGAGGACACAGTGACACAGCAAGGACAGCAGCACACCACAGAAACGCACACATCACTACCACCACCACCACCACCACCACCAAACACCACCACCACCACCACCACCACCACTACCACCACCACCAAACACCGGCACCACAAACCCCCTGCACATTACACAACACACACCGCATCCAGCACCACAAACATCATGGCACCACAAAGGATGCCCAAGTTCACGCCCATGGAGCTGACGGTCATGGTCGACGAGATCATCAAGGTGTACCCACAAATCTATGGGAACATGGTCCAGCACACACCACTAGCCACCAGAAACAGAATGTGGACCCGGATCGTAGACCAGGTCAATGCAGTCGGGACCCTGCCCAGGAACAGAACCGAGATAAACAAACGTTGGAATGACGTAAAGAGCCTGGTCAAGAAGAAGGAGGGCAAAAACAGAGAGCTGGCTGCCGTCACTGGCGGAGGGAATCCCGCGCTCTTTAAGACCTTCAAAGCGTGGGAGGAGAAGGTGCGAGTCGTAATCCATCCGGAGATCCTCGCCGGATTAGCAGGGGGAGTGGAGGCTGGTAAGTACAAACTAATGTATACCAGCACACCGCTATGTACACACATGCGCAACCACCATGCCACAGCTCCCAGGGACAAACACCCCCATGTCCAGCACACAATACACAACACATCACACGCACATGCAACAGACACTACCACACACAGGCCAAACCGAACAACTGTAAGATGCGTGGGGACATGTGTACACTAAGCCAGCCACGTAACCACCAACAGGTCCCCAAATATGCCAGAAGCGCCACAACGAGCACCCACCACACCCATGTGTCCGCCACAGCTGCACTAACTGACAAGTAACAGGTAAGTGGCAGGAACACAAAGTGCAGTGGGTCGGAAGGGGGACAGCTGAAGTACAACACACACCAGGCCCCAGTCCCACAGCACAGCAAGGAGATGGGACAACTGCAATACGTTGGCTGGCACACAACTATCACTCACTCATAACGATGCGTCCAATGCCATGTCCAGTAACCACAACAGATAGCAAATATGCAGGGCATGTCAGGCATGCACACACCTCAGACCATGCACTGTCATGCTGCCACAACACATGTCACGTTCGGCACCCATGGCTCACAGCATGTACCCCAAAAGCATATACCCTCCCAAATGCGAATCTGGGGCATGGCCCCCATGTTGCCATATGCGTTCCTAAGCGTTCCATTTGAACCCCAAAAGCATATTCCCTCCCAAATGCGACTCTGGGGCATGGCCCCCATGTTGCCATATGCGTTCCTAAGCGTTCCATTTGAACCCCAAAAGCATATTCCCTCCCAAATGCGACTCTGGGGCATGGCCCCCATGTTGCCATATGCGTTCCTAAGCGTTCCATTTGAACCCCAAAAGCATATTCCATCCCAAATGCGACTCTGGGGCATGGCCCCCATGTTGCCATATGCGTTCCTAAGCGTTCCATTTGAACCCCAAAAGCATATTCCATCCCAAATGCGAATCTGGGGCATGGCCCCCATGTTGCCATATGCGTTCCTAAGCGTTCCATTTGAACTCCAAAAGCAAAGTACAAACCAGACCCAGGATGGGCCAGGAGCCCGCATACACCAGAGTCACAATGAGTAGGGGCAAAGCAACACACCCATCGGCATGGCCAATCCGTCCCATGCCACATGTGCACAGCACACAGTCCCATTGCCTAGCACACACACCTACAGATGCCACAGCCACACACTCGCCTCCGGGAAACCCATGTACGAGATTGCACGAACTGCCAATGTCAGACGACTAATACATACTTCGCCAGGTGCAACACAATAACAAATCTCATTCTCTCCACAGGTGACGAACTGCTGGACGCTGGGGATGGAGACAGCAGCCAGCACAGCCAGCCTACAAGCCCCCAACGAGGACACACGGATCTGGAGGATCTGTCCACCTCTTCGGACACGGACCACCAAGCTGGCCCATCTGGCGTGGCAGGGCCCAGCCGCTCCCCAGGACCCCTCCTACCCACCAACCCATCATCCAGGGATGCTGAACAGTCCCAGTCCCCTGCTGCCACTGTCGTTGCGGCCACACCCACGGTCATTGCGGCCACTACCACTGCCGCAACCGCCACCATCGCCGCACCGACCACCACCGCCTCCACCACCACCACGTCTTCGCTGGCACCAGCCCCAGCGCAGGTGGTGGCCCGGCCGACTGGATCCACCCTGGGAGCCACAGCGAGGACCGTGGTGAGCAATGTGGCTAGTGGGCAGGCCGGTGGCAGCAGGACTGGTAGGAGGAGCAGGGTCAGGGAAACGCCAGCCTCCCCTGGGAGCCATGCCCTGCCTCAAATGGACAGAGTCCTTGGGGCCTATGAAGAGGCCCAAGGACAATGGGCCAGGTCTGCTACTGACACGCGGGAGGTGCTGGGGGTGCTGAGGTCCATGGACGCCCATATGGGCCAATTCGTGTCCCGTTTGGACCAACTCGTGGACCTCATGGGCCAGCTGGTGGTGGCGGTGGGGTCACAGGCAAGGCCAGCAACACCACCTCCGCCACCACCTGCTAGGGCGCAGGCTCGGGCAGCAGTGTCCACTTCCCCTGCGTCCACAGCCAGTGAGCACACCTCACCCACCACCAGCAGGTCGCCACCACACACCCCCTCCCAAACGTGGAAGGGGCCGTCCGAAGAGGAAACAGATCTCCCGGGAGGACTTCGCACGCTCCAGTCGCAAGTGAGGCAGCCAGCCAGCCTTCCGCCAGCCTTCCTTGACCAGCCACTGCATTGACTTGCTCTACGATCCCACTCCACACAGCCATCTGGATGGCATGTGTGTGTTGGACTATGGACATAGAACCAGTGGGTACACCCTGATCATCACGCAGCCATGACCGACAGCTCATTGTCACTGCACGCACCACTTTTGTCATCACCTTACACACAATCACATGTCACAGTTTGTAATAAATGCACCTTTTTCACTAACTGCTGTTTGTGCCTTGTGTCTTTATTGTACGGAATACAACGGCCACCTTGGGCGGAAAGGCACCTGATGCGTGGCATGGAAATGGAATCCGGAGGGCCTGTAGGGACCTAGGGGTGGGAGACAGAACAGGAGCACATTCAATGAGTGTGTCACACACCCATCACACAGTACATGTCAACAACCACAAGCAATGTACACACATCGCACAGAGCAATAGGGCACAATGCCACAGCCACCAACAGTGGCATACTACCCCTGGCCATGGAGCGTTGACACACTGCACGCAGTGAACATACGGCCACCCTGACACAGCACACACACACCTGCATAGATACAGACACATCATCCGTCGTACATGGACACTCACCGTCAAGTGAAGTAGCGGGCGATGAGCTGCTGGCGCACATTCCCAGCTTCCTCCTCTCCGCTGTCCACCTCACTCGAGCTGTCCTGGTCTGCGGGCTGGGGCCCTGGTTGATCTCCGTCATCCACAATGAGGGGGATCTGCTTCCGAATGGCCAGATTGTGCAGCATGCAGCACGCCACCACTATCTGGCACACCTTCTGTGGGGAGTACGCCAGTGCACCCCGGTGCGGTCCAGGCACCTGAACCTGGACTTGAGGAGGCCAAAGGTACGCTCGACCACACGTCTGGTCCTCCCATGTGCCTCATTGTATCGATCGTCTGCTGGGGTGCGAGGATTCCTCAATGGACTGAGCAGCCATGCCCCATTCGGATACGCAGAGTCACCTGGGTGTGAGGGACACAGAGAACCGTTGCTATTCCAACTGGACAGGGGACAGCATCGCACAACCAGCACGCTACACCACTCCACATACTCACCGACAATACAGCCACGATCCTGTTGCAGATTGGCCATCAGTCGTGGCAAGATGCTGTTGCGCATTATGTGTGCGTCATGGGCCGAGCCTGGAAACTTTGCACACACGTGGGTGATCACCATGTCCGCAAGGCACACCACTTGCACATTCAGGGAGTGCGTGTGCTTCCTGTTGCGGTACAGGTGCTCAGTGGCCTGTGGTGGAACAAGGCCAACATGAGTGCAGTCAATGGCTCCCACGACGTGTGGGATTCTGCCAAGGGCATAGAATGCACCCTTCACTGCCGCCAATTCACGAGCCCTGGGGAATCGGATGTACCTGTTCCGGTACAGCATCATGGCTGCCAGTACATCCCTCAGCACCTTGCTGAACATGGGCTGGGACATCCCTCCTCCACTGCCCACTGTGTGCTGGAATGACCCAGTGGCGAAGAAATGCATGGCGGCCATCACCTTAGCCGTGGGGGTGACAGCAGTCGGATACACCCTGCGGGGACGGAGATGGGGCTCTAACATGGCACACAGTCGATGCAGAGTTGGCCTGTCCAGCCGAAACTTCCTGATTACCTCTGTATCGTCCATGTCCGCCAGCAATTGGTATGGGCGGTCAATGTTCGGTCTCCGCCTGGGTTAAATGGCAGAGGACACATGTCAAAGCAACACGGCACATAGCAATTTCGCATACACATCACTGACATGACTGAGCAAGCACATGAGCCACAGCCCAGCTGTCAAGCTGGGACGGCACGGCCACAATACACTTACACAGGTCTCCCAACAATGGCAATGGCAAGTGAGACATACCACTGCCATGTGCATGCACATGGGGATCTAGGCCCCAATGACTTGCGGGGCGTGCTGATGGGGACTGACTGCATATTCGTCAAGCGGCAACGCCACGGCAACATGAGTGTCTGCTGAGCATGGTACTGCTTCCGAGGCTGGATGAGTATGGCACACGACGACGACGATGTGGGCACGGGCTGAGCGGCCAATACAAGTGGGACCTGTGGCACGAGGGGATATGAGACAGTAGTAGGTGTCAGCACTGCACCCTATGTACAGCACTGTACGGATCACAGCTCCCGAAACATTGACTGGTGTCCACATTGACAGCCCCATGCCAAGACGGCTGTGTGCTTGCAGTCACACGTCACAGGTGAGAGGTTACATTGCACGTGCCAGGTGGCAGTCGTACATAGTGGGAGCTGGCATGTGTGTGCATGTGTCTCCTGTTCAGGATCCACCAGATGGGCGCTGACTCTGTACTGACCATTGGACACAGCATGTTCCGTGGAAGGCTTGTGTGTGTGGGGGGCCATGCACAGGGCGGGTACGTCGATGATTGCGCATTGTTGGTCACGGTGGGTGCACCAGCTAAGATGTGTTGCCCTGTGTTCAATTCCTATGTCCGCATGATGATGGACTGTGGATGTGGGCAGACTACACATTGGTCGATGTGCTGTCTATATGCATGTGCCTTCACACCAGGCACAGCTGCCCCTGCACATGTGACCCCTGCTGGACTCGCTGCTGGGTCTGTGGAGCTGATGCACCTTCTGCGCGTGGGGCGGACAGCTCTCCTCACTTCCCTCATTGAGCATGTCATGTCTTTGCCGCAGGTGACATGGATCATGGAGGGCCCACATGTACGCGTGGGTAGGCTACACATGATTGTTCACTGGTCGCCACCCCCAGTCAGTGTTTCGAATGGGAAGGTTGTCGTGCTGGTGGTATGTTCGATGTGGCGGATGGGCGGGCCTAGGTGCGGGCTTACATTCCGGACATGGGGGGTAGTTGGATTGGCGACTAGTTGCAGTACACACGGGACACGTCTCTTCCTTTCCACATCTGGGTCATCCCTTGTACTAACTGACAGTGATACAGTCATCTTCGCCCCAGCCCTCATGTCCTCCCCTCGCCCCCCAATATGCATGCTCACCTGCGAGGCTAGCGCTTGCACAGGCAGCCCCAAGCTTGCACCAGAGAGGGCAAGGAGTGTATGTGTGGGTCCAGTTGCACGAGTGGGCTGTCTCAGGGTATGATGTGTGGCGGGACGCCGTCCACCTGCGTGGTGCCCCAAATGGAGACCCGGCCTGCATGGACTATGCATCACAGTCTTCGCCTTCCGGATCCGCCACCTGCGACACCCAGTGGCTGTGGCTGCCCTTGCGGCCATGCCGCGTCCGTCTGTGGCTGATGGCCCACACATTCACTCTTTGGCCTCTCTGGGGAGGGCTCAGGGGTGGTGGCGCACGCGCTTGCACTTAGTCGCAATGGCATGTGGCGTGGTTGGTATGATGGGCAATGGATGGGATGGTGCGAGCCACCTCCCGTGACGTCAGTGCTGTGGTGCGTCCCCCCTACACTTCCATTTGACTTTTTGCCATGCTGGACGTTGAGGTTCTATTGCCTGCGTGATATGACCAGGAGGAGCGC
>CAWUFW010025088.1:12500-49930 GCA_963921515.1 Calotriton arnoldi | reverse complement strand
GACGATGAAGAACAACCTGGCACATCCGGTGCAAGTCAACATGCTGCACCAGCAGGACCACCAGCTGCAGCACCAGCAGGTCCACCAGCTGCACCCCTGCACCCACCCCTCCAACGACTGTCACCACGAATACCATCCCTGCCGACATGGACAGAATAAGGAACAACACCAGCGCAGTGACCCTGGACCAACCTGGGGCCATGGACACCACCACCACCACCAACCCCCAAGGTGGACCAGGGTTATCTGTGCGTGCAACTGCACACACTGCACATGTCAGCAGGGGTGGTGGGAGGGGTGGGAGACAGAGGTCGCTGCTTGCAGACGTTGCTGGTGTGCATGAAGACCCACAACTGGTACGCATAGCTGATGCGTACCAGTCCAGCACCGGAGAGCTCAGCCAGGTAGTGGGGCTCCTCAGAGACATCAAACAGCAGCAGGCTGCCCATCATGCCCGCTTGGACTCCCACATGTCCCAAGTGGAGTCACACATGTCACGTGTGGACTCCCACATGTCACGTGTGGACTCCCACATGACCCGCGTGGAGTCCAAGTGGGATGTACTACATGAGATGACGGCGGTGCACAGGGACATTTTACAATGCCTCCGCCAGATGAACAGCAACCAGTCCACACCTCCCTGTGTGCCAACAACATCTGGTACCGAACAAACTGCAACTGCCACAGGGAGGGAGGAGGACTCTGGCGGAGAGTCCCCTGCACCGCAGCAGCCTGCACTTGAGGGCCCCCCAAGAAGAGGGGTCGTCCGAGGAGGGGAAAGTGAGAGGCTGATGGCCAAGCGCAACTCCCAGGAAGCCTGAACCTGTTCTGGATTTTCGCCTTTGTGCACAGACTGTTCACCCTGTTGATGGCAACACTACTCCCACACATTGCATGGGGAGTACAAGTTGGAACAATGTGTCAGACAACTGTGGCCCCGATACTGGGGATCCTGTCTACCTGGACTTTCAATTCACCTAGGAACTTGGGATTGCAAGATTCATGTACAGCACAACCCATCCTATGCACTATTATCACAATAAACACACTAATACACCATACTTGCCTCTGTCGTGATTCCAACGTGGGTGCTGTTATGGGGATGATGAACTGCAAAATTACACAGTGTATGCGAACTGCAACAGCAAGGACAACACAGGCATGTGAGTACAGGCAACGTGACACATATGAGGGAGACACACCACCAGGGCTACACAACACATACACACCTAGGCCATCTGACTCATTGCCTACACTGATGTTGCCAGGGAAGACGGTGCAATGCACAGACACCACACCCATTCCCAGTTGTAGTCAAGTAGCCCACAGGTGCAGTAAGCAAATGGCAGTCAAATGTGTGACCACAGACAACGCACATCACTAAGTGAAGCACAGGTTTATTACACAGTAGCAACATGCCGTAACCACTACAGATGCAAGGTAACCCCACCTGGTAGCGGGCACACAGTCAACAACTGTAGACAGAAGGAAGTCCATGGGTGTGGCGCACATCACCTGTAGGGACACAACAGCTACCAGCCTGGATGTGCAATCACGTCGTCGGTGGACACAGTTCACCAAACGAATCTGAAAGTACCCTGTGAAGGACAGAAATGACACACAGTCAAAAGCAATGCAGTACAGGACAGAACAGCAAAACTCATGCACAATACATGTTACAAGATACCCACCCAGAACCAAGTTAGCATGTCAACACTGTTGGGGAGTACAGCCCACCTGTCACCACACATCGCAACACACATCCTGTCAAGTAGCCCATGGACACACTCCAACAGCACCAGAGCACCACCCACACATCATGCCAACTCACATCATTCACATGACACCTCAGGATACTCACATTCAGCTAAAGAAGTTGGTGATGAGCTGTGTGCGGACATCACCATCACCATCATCATCATCATCGTCACTGGCATCGTGGTCCAGGCCAGGATCCTCCACAGGTGGCGGATGTTGGTCATCGTCATCCTGGATGAGAGGCAACTCCTTCCGCACTGCCAGGTTGTGGAGCATGCAGCAGACGATGATAATCTTGCACACTTTCGCAGGGGCATATGGGAGGGACCCTCCGGTCTTGTCCAGGCAGCGGAAGCGGCTCTTCAGGAGACCAAAGGTCCGCTCAATCACTCTCCTGGTCCGACCATGTGCCTCATTGTAGCGCATCTGGGCAGGTGTCACAGGGTTCCTGAGGGGTGTCAGCAACCACGGCATGTTGGGGTATCCCGAATCACCTACGGACAGACAAGTGCACATCAGCTGACTTGGAAAAGTGGGCGGAATACTACAGATCAGATCACACACAATGGCACAAAGTCAGTACACACCGACAAGCCAGGCACGCTGGTTCTGCATCTGTGCCATCAACCTGGGGATGCGACTACTCCTCATCACAAAGGCATCGTGTGCTGAACCAGGGAAACGGGCACACACGTGTGTGATGGTCATGTCTGCAAGACACACCACCAGTGCATTGACCGAGTGGTAGTGCTTGCGGTTCCTGTAGGCCTGCTCCTGGGCCTGTGGTGGTACCAAAGCCACATGTGTCCCATCAATGGAGCCAATGACATGCGGCATCCTCCCCAGGGCATAAAAGTCACTCTTCACGTCAGTGAGTCGTCGCAGTCTAGGGAAATAGATGTACCGGTTCAGGAAGAGCAACATTGCCGCCAAAACATCGCGGAGCACACGGCTGAACATGGTCTGTGACATCCCACCAGCAGACGCCACAGTATGTTGGAAGGTACCGGTGGCAAAGAAGTGTAGGGCTGCCATCACCTTCACCTTGGGGGTCAGCGCTGTAGGATACGGCCGGCCAGGCTGCAAATGTGGGGACAACTGCACTGCCAAATCCTCAATCAGCTGCCTGGTGAAGCGGTACCGTCGGATGCTGTCCCGTTCCACCATCGTTGCCAGGTCTGGGAATGGCCGATGGACAGCAGGAGCCCTGCAGTGCAGAGGAGAAGTAAGCAAGATCGTCAGTCACCCCACATATGCGGCATTGAACACACTCAAGATCCCAACATACATCATCATGAGGCACAACTACATGAAGTGTGCAGTACCGGAACGACATTTATGGTACATACATGGCCAACATCTGTCAACACGGTCCTACAGGTGGCATCAATTTGTCCCAGGTTGGCCCATTGGATATCATGATGCTGTGTCACAGTCACCCCCCAGTGACATGTGAGGACAGATGTGCCCCAGGCACCACAGCTCAACGACAGGCACATTCCCAGGGACCCTGTAATGCCACATGGACACTGGCATCACCTGGAGTATCATGTGTACACCACAACAAAACAAACATGACCCCCACAGGTAGTGGCCACACTTGCCATGGCAGGAGAGCCATGGACGTCTGTGACACACACGCACAACATCAGAGTCCATGCACACACAACGTGGATGTGGAGACTGTCTCCCATTGTGCACATGAAATCAGAGACATTGTAAACACTACATGCACAAAGACTGTGGAGGGCCATCACTATTGTGCCACTGGGACACCCTGGCTCAAACATACCGTCCCACATGGGACTCACGGGGTATGTGACATGACATACACAAACACCACTGTGAAATGTGACCATGGCACATGCACAGATATGAACAGTTGCACATCACAGTGGTCACGTACACGTAACACCCATGATCCTGTCCCCATGAACACGTGCACAGCCTGGGGGTGGCTGCCCACAGGTGACACCCACAGGACAACATGTACACCAACATACACACAATAGGAAATGCAGCCTTACATGCCTTATGATAAGGTTTGGACAGGCTGTCGTGATGTAGGTGTGCCCCTCACTCCCTGGGAGCTATCTGTGGCTGGCATATGTCCATCTGAGACAGGCATGCTGACATATGCCAGTCACATGTACAGTGATGCGTTGTACTGCAATGGACCGATCGGTGCCTCCGGCCGGCCCATTGCATTCAATGTGTGCGGGTACGCGTTGTACCCCTGTGCGCGTTGAACAGCAATGGACCGATCGGTGCCTCCGGCCGGCCCATTGCTTTCAATGTGTGCGGGTACGCGTTGTACCCCTGTGCGCGTTGAACAGCAATGGACCGATCGGTGCCTCCGGCCGGCCCATTGCATTCAATGTGTGCGGGTACGCGTTGTACCCCTGTGCGCGTTGTACTGCAATGGACCGATCGGTGCCTCCGGCCGGCCCATTGCATTCAATGTGTGCGGGTACGCGTTGTACCCCTGTGCGCGTTGAACAGCAATGGACCGATCGGTGCCTCCGGCCGGCCCATTGCTTTCAATGTGTGCGGGTACGCGTTGTACCCCTGTGCGCGTTGAACAGCAATGGACCGATCGGTGCGCACCCATTGACAATGGGCTTGCCTGGCAACGGACGCGTTTTTGAATATTCGAACGAGTCGGTTGCTGGAAAATCAGTTGGTCACCCACAACAATGTTGCAAAATAATGTATGTCATGAAGTTGAAGATTTGAAGGATGCTGTGGGCGTGTTTTGGTGCTGCTATTCCATGGATTGGCCAGATTCAGAAGATGCAAACGACTTGGACCTATCACTTTGGACACAAGGGACAGTATCTGCCTCTCCAGCACATATATATTGCTGCATGTTCCCCTGAGAGCCCACTTGCCTGCACTACATGCTCCAGGACGACATCTGCCACTGCACTGCTGCTGTCTCTGCCCCTCTGGACCCTGCAATGGCACGTACTGTGGAGAGAGCCCCAGCCTTCAGCCTTGAAGAGAACCAGGCCCTGCTGGACAGCCTACTTCCACAGTACAGCAAGCTGTATGGGACACCAGGGGAGCAGGTGAGTGTTCTGTGCACTGCCTTTCTGAATGTGCATTTTGTCTGACTAGCAAGGCTGAGAGTCAGCACACCACTGGCTAGCAGGCTCACTGAGTAGTTGTCACCCCCATAGTGTGTAGTGACTTGCACTGGACAGGTATGGTGCAGTGACAGTGCTTCTGAACAGGGTTTTACTCCCCATGCTATGATACCATGTAGTGACTTCTGGAAAACTGTCCATGGGCAGCCGTGCACTGCCTGGGTACACCATGTGCCCCTGTGATTGCGACATGTATATGCAACTGTGTCATGCACGGATATGTTGCATGTGTAGTAATGTCCTTATCACTTTGTCATCCTGACAGGCTTCTGCCCATCGGAAGCATGAGATCTGGAAGGACATCGTCCGGGCTGTCCGGTCCGTGGGGGTCTACAAGCGCCGGATCCGCAACTGCCAAAAGAGGTGGCAGGACCTTCGGGGCTGGACCCGGAGGATTGCACGGGTCCAGCTGAAGCTGTCGCCTCCTCGCAGGAGGGGCGGAACACGGACCCTGACCCCCACATGCTCAGGATCCTGGCGGTGGTCTTTCCAGACCTGGATGGGCAGCTGAAGGCCAGAGAGCAGCAAGGAGGGGGTGAGTCAAAGACTGCACTGTGTACTCTGTCTAACATGTTATGTGCCCTCCTCGGGCCAGGTTGAACTGCCACAGTACAGCAGTCATGTTGTCCAGGAGCCATGTCCCTCTATTGTGCACTGCCCACTCCTCATCTGATACCCAGGTGTGGCCCTTACATGCAGGGAATTCTGTCACTTAGGACTGTGTCCTTGCAGTTTGCTTGACTCAAGGTGGGAGACAGCATCTGTTTCCCTGACTCTGTGGTGGGCATCATGGGTGGGTCCATTGCTTACACAATGCCTGTATTCTGACATGTAGGGTAGTGTCACAGGTCTCCCATATGTCCAATAGGTATGACCTGGACAGATGAGGGTTAAGAGGATGTGTTGTGGGGGGATGTACATGTGCACTTGTGCAGCTCCAGGACTTGCATTCCCCATGACCTACTATTGTGACACAGTGCAGAGTGTTGTTGTCTGGCTGCAAAGTCATACATCACTGAGACAGTGATGTATGACTTTGCAGTCATGCCTCCGCCATGGCATGTGTCTACTGATTGGTGATCCTGCAGGGGAGTGACATGTGCTACATGCACACCATAGTGGCGCTGGCTATCAGGACATGGGTGCATCATGGTGTCTGTCGCTGGTATGCATCACATGCATTTCCTATTTGACTCTGGGCATCCCTTACATCCGTAAACCTGTACTGACTCAGTGGCAAGAGCTGTGATGTGTCCACACCGTGTCCTCTGCACTGTCCAACTACTGTGTACTTGGTGCATGTGTCAACACTGGGGTGTTGCAATCCAACAGACACCAGACAGATGGGTGCAAGGCCATGTGGGATGTGAGTGCCATGCTTGGCATCAGACTGACAATTGACTTCTCCTGTTCAATTAGTGCACTTTTAGCAATGTACAACTAATGATGCCAGGGCTTGCTCTGTGATGTGCTGTGCTCACAGTGGTGTGTGCGTTATGTGCAGGTGACTGATGTCTGTCTGTTTCCCCATTGTTTGCAGATACATCCACGGCCACGGAAGGGGACAGCTCCACGGACCAGGAGGAGCCGGAGAGCCAGACTGGGTCAGCAGCCGAGGAGTGGTCGGAGGGACCCAGTGGCACGGAGGGCGAGGGGAGCCACACCGAGGAGTCCTCAGCAGCATCCACCTCAGCTGAGGACCAGAGCAACTCGGAGGATGACTCCCTTGTGGAGGCGGGTGTCAGCAGCCACCACACCCCAGCTAGTGTTGCTGTCCCCGCCACCACCAGCACCACCACCGCCCTCCCATCGGCTCCCATTCCCCAGGTCCGTGGAGGCTCCCATGTCCGGGAGCGTGTCTCCTTTGGGCCAGGCACCGCACCCCCTGCCCCTGTGTCCCCTGCTGCCCTGAGTGAGGAGTCTGTGTACCTCCTTCGCCAGCTCCATGTAGGGCAGACAGCCATGCTGAGTGTCCTCCATGCGCACACCGCGCTGTTGACTCAGCTGGTGTCGTTCATGGAGGGCATCTCATCGGGCATGTCTGACCTACAGAGGGGCAATAGGTCCATGGACTCCTCCCTGACGGCAGCAGTGTCCCTCCTCAAACGGTCCCTCACCCCTCCTGCCTTTGCTCCATCCACACTCCCCAGCACCTTACCCATCCCAGGCACACACACACTGGCACACACCAGCACACACACATCCAGCACACTGACACACACGCCAATGACAAAACGCACACGCAAGCACATTCAGGGGACTGAAGCCAGACTCACAGGGGATGGGGCCCTGGAACACACACACGCATCCACATGCACTGCGCAGTCCTCAGTTCCCTCTCCCTCCAAAGCACCCTCCCTTGCCTCACCTGCAACCCCAAAGTCACAGCAGCTCTTCCTCTGTGACCTCGGCCTCTTCCCCACCGATGAAGCTGCTCCAGCATCCCGGGGAAGAGGAAGCCCACCCACACGGAGCAGAGTGCCCCTCGCCCCCGGACACCCTCCCCCAGGCGCAGACGGACTGAGGCCCCCACCCGCAAGTCCCCCGGAGTGCTAAGAGCAAGACCCCGCCACCGCCCTGCAGCTCAGGCACAAGGTCTCCGTCCTCCATCCCTCAGGCCCCCACTGCACAGGTGCCCCCACCACACCCTGCCCCAGGTTCCCCCACCCACAGATATACCATCCCCAAGATGCTCCGGCCTTCTCCCCTGCCACTTGCTCTCCCAGCACCACACCCCCGCTGCGCTTGTCTGTGCCACTGATGTGGTGAGGGTGTCCTCCCCTCTGTCCAACCCACCTTGCCTGTTCCCCATTCTCCTCCCCTGGAGGTAGGCACTGCAGTGGAGTCCACTACCGCCCTGTCTGACTTGGGCACTGCAGTGGCGGACCTGTCCACCCCATCTGCAGGGTCCACTGCAGTTGTGCCGGCACCCACGACATCTGTGTCATGCCCCCAGTTGTGCCGGCACACACCATGTCAGACACCTCCACTGCAGTTGTCAGTGGCTCTCCAGCACCCACCACCCCTTCCCTGACTCCCCCTGGTGAGCCCTGATCCTGTCCCTGCGGTGCCTGGCCTGCCCCCCGGTTGCCCCTCCTAGTGGATTGTCCCTGGTATTGTGCAGGCATGCGTAGGGTGACATCTGCCAGTGTCACCCTGTTTGAACTTTGACAATGGACTGGCCATTGGCCTTTGCTCTTTTTCAGGACTTCGTTTGGCCTCAACACATATGCTGAATAAAGCAACTTTCTTTTCTCTAGTGCTCATGCTTCAGATGTACATGTTGTTGGTGCAGCTAACCATGCCCTTGCTGCAGTGATGGTGATATCTGGTCTCATGATTATGAAGTGTTACTGTGCAGGAACCCATGTGGTCCAGGGGGAATGTGTCCTATCATGTGGTGTATCCATGTCATCAATAGCAGCATCTGAGGGTGTCATGTGTTCAGTATTTGGCAATGGGTTTCCTACTTACATTGGCAATTTCACATCTGTGGCTTCCACCCCTGCACATCTGTTGTGCCTGCCATCGTTGCTTTTGTCTACTTCCCTGACCGTGTTGCCATCTCCAGTGGACATGCAGGTTTGGGCATCAATGGGGAGGGACTCATCCGTGTAGTCAGTGCAACATTGCTATACAAGTGTGTTGGATCTGTGCTGATGATTCCGTTGGCACATCCATGACCAGGCTGATGTGATGGGAGCCCTCATTTGGTGCTAATTGTTGATTGTGTGACCAAGTGCTCAGCTGACATGATGGGGCCCTACTGAGGCAACATATGGCACAGCTTTCCTCACACAGGAGTGGAGTCCCCTCATGGCAGTGTGTACACGTGTGACATTGCCTGCGCCCAAGGTGTGTGTTGTATGTGCATGTCTGTGTGTTCACTTCCATTCATCTGCGCATGCTGTGATCCCTAGTGTTGTACCTGTTTGTGATGCTTGCTGACTTGAGCTATGTTCCCCCAAAGTCTTCTCCCTGTGTTCTCTGTGATGTGGGTGCATGGCACATTACTGGTCATCAGGGTGTCACCCATAGGTGTGTTTGCTGTCAGGGCAGAGTTTGTGTGCTGACGCAGATGGGTCACAGTCAGGTTTCCCTTTGGCACTTGTTGTTTGCCCCTGTCATGTGATTTCCAGTTTGTGTTATCTTTCAGTGATTGTGACACGTTGTGTGTGTGACTGCTGGCACTCCTTAGGGTCCGGGCTGCAATGTTGGTTGTTGTCTATGTGTGTTCTTTGTGGGTGACCTTGGTTTCTTCATTGGTGTGTGACTGTGGCTGGGATCCCATTGGTCGGTGTGGTATTGCCGTCATGTCCATGTACAGCGTAGTGTGCAGTGTGTCAGACATTCAGGAGTCTTGTTGAGTGTCCATGTGTGATGTGTTTCTACACCTTGGTTCCCACCCACCACCCTGGAATAGTAATGGGTGCATGTGCAATGTCACCAGTGCATGTGTACTTCACTGCTGCACATTGTTGGAGGTCGAGGGGTGTGGTGTTGAGTGTGTGCAGATGAGAGTTGTTGCCCGGCTAGTCCCCTGCCTCCATGTTGGCCTTGGCTTACTGGCCATGCTGATTGATTTGTGCTTGTGTAGGTGTGATGGTAGTTAGTTGCTCAGGACACCTGACTGTGGTTCACAGTGTGAACGACATTTAGCTTTGTCATCACAGTGGTATTTTTCTTCAGCCCAGGGTCACCACATTGTGGGGGCCCTGGGGGTGGTGCTGTGGTGTGTCTGTGACTTGCTGTGTCAGTTGTTGTTCCTACGTGCCTGTGTGACATGTGTGTTTTGTGCTCCCTCTCACCTGTCAATGCCTGCTTGCCCACATAGGGGATTTGGATCCATGAGTTACCTTAGTGTGGCAGTGTATGCACATCTGTATGATTGGTATTCAGCTCTCCTCATGTGTTGTGTTGTTGCCTGGGGACAATGGCACCCCCACCCCTCACCTGCTGTGTATGATGACAGTGTTGGTCTGCCTGTTTGTGTTTGTGCATCTGCACCACTGCATTGGCATATCTTGGGTGTGCCATTGGCTGTATGTTGTTTGGTGTGTTTCCCCTGCTGTCCCTGGGACTCCTAGGTCATCGGTCAGCACAGTGATCATGGTTTGTGTGTCCCATTGCTGCCATGGTATGGTATCTGTTCACCTCACATCTGCTGTCTCCACAGGGTATCTGCATTTGTGTGCCCATTGGTGCAAATATGTGGTTCTGCATTCTGATGGTCACTTCTGTCATTGTGTCATTGATGACTGTTGACGGTCTCAGCCACCATGGGTGTTGTTTGTCTGCACATGGCCAAAGGAATGTTTCATTTGCACTGCAGTATTTGGCTCCCCCAATTTATGTTGCAATGGGACACATACACTACTTTGCCACAGATGAGTTTTTGGTTCTGTGACCAGGAATGATCCATGCAGTTTGGCAGTTGCAGCTCTTTCTTTGTCAACAATTACCTTTTGGTCACTGTGATGATGAGGGTGTAGACCCCATTGCCACAATGGTCAAAATGTGCTTCAGCTATGGACCCCACACTTGCCTTTTGGTTACTGTGATGATGGGGGTTTAGACCCCATTGCCACAATGGTCAAACTGTGCTTCAGCTATGGACCCCACACTTACCTTTTGGTCACTGTGATGATGGGGGTTTAGGCCCCATTGCCACAATGGTCAAAATGTGCTTCAGCTATGGACCCCACACTTGCCTTTTGGTCACTGTGATGATGGGGGTTTAGGCCCCATTGCCACAATGGTCATGGGCTGCTTGCATTGTGGGTGCCACACACATATATGTGTGGCACATGTGCTAGGGGGTCACATTGTATGTTCAATGTCATGTTCGGTGTTGTAGGCATTTGACACAGCCTGCTCACACGCTTGTCATGGTGGGGGGGATGTCTTAATCTTGCATTCCCTAGGTTGTGGTGTGCTTGTTGTGTCATGCATTGTCCATCCTATGAGTGGGGGTGGTAGTAGTGGTAGGCATCCAGCCCCCTGGCTAAGGGTGGTAGTAGTGGTGGGCATCCTGCCCCCCTGGGTGAGGGTGGTAGTAGTGGTAGGCATCCTGCCCCCTGGGTGGGGGTGGTAGTAGTGGTAGGCATCCAGCCCCCCTGGCTAAGGGTGGTAGTAGTGGTGGGCATCCTGCCCCCTGGCTAAGGGTGGTAGTGGTGGGCATCTGGCACCCCTGGGTGAGGGTGGTAGTAGTGGTGGGCATCCTGCCCCCTGGGTGAGGGTGGTAGTAGTGGTAGGCATCCAGCCCCCTGGCTAAGGGTGGTAGTAGTGGTGGGCATCCTGCCCCCTGGGTGAGGGTGGTAGTAGTGGTAGGCATCCTGCCCCCTGGGTGGGGTGGTAGTAGTGGTAGGCATCCAGCCCCCCTGGCTAAGGGTGGTAGTAGTGGTGGGCATCCTGCCCCCTGGCTAAGGGTGGTAGTGGTGGGCATCTGGCACCCCTGGGTGAGGGTGGTAGTAGTGGTAGGCATCCAGCCCCCTGGCTAAGGGTGGTAGTAGTGGTGGGCATCCTGCCCCCTGGGTGAGGGTGGTAGTAGTGGTGGGCATCCTGCCCCCTGGGTGAGGGTGGTAGTAGTGGTAGGCATCCTGCCCCCTGGGTGAGGGTGGTAGTAGTGGTAGGCATCCTGCCCCCTGGGTGGGGGTGGTAGTAGTGGTAGGCATCCAGCCCCCTGGCTAAGGGTGGTAGTAGTGGTGGGCATCCTGCCCCCTGGCTAAGGGTGGTAGTGGTGGGCATCTGGCACCCCCTGGCTAAGGGTGGTAGTAGTGGTGGGCATCCTGCCCCCTGGGTGAGGGTGGTAGTAGTGGTGGGCATCCTGCCCCCCTGGGTGAGGGTGGTAGTAGTGGTAGGCATCCTGCCCCCTGGCTAAGGGTGGTAGTAGTGGTGGGCATCCTGCCCCCCTGGGTGAGGGTGGTAGTAGTGGTGGGCATCCTGCCCCCTGGGTGAGGGTGGTAGTAGTGGTAGGCATCCTGCCCCCTGGTTGAGGGTGGTAGTAGTGGTAGGCATCCAGCCCCCTGGCTAAGGGTGGTAGTAGTGGTGGGCATCCTGCCCCCCTGGGTGAGGGTGGTAGTAGTGGTAGGCATCCTGCCCCCTGGGTGGGGGTGGTAGTAGTGGTAGGCATCCAGCCCCCCTGGCTAAGGGTGGTAGTAGTGGTGGGCATCCTGCCCCCTGGCTAAGGGTGGTAGTGGTGGGCATCTGGCACCCCCTGGGTGAGGGTGGTAGTAGTGGTAGGCATCCAGCCCCCTGGCTAAGGGTGGTAGTAGTGGTGGGCATCCTGCCCCCTGGGTGAGGGTGGTAGTAGTGGTGGGCATCCTGCCCCCTGGGTGAGGGTGGTAGTAGTGGTAGGCATCCAGCCCCCTGGCTAAGGGTGGTAGTAGTGGTGGGCATCCTGCCCCCTGGCTAAGGGTGGTAGTGGTGGGCATCTGGCACCCCCTGGCTAAGGGTGGTAGTAGTGGTGGGCATCCTGCCCCCCTGGGTGAGGGTGGTAGTAGTGGTGGGCATCCTGCCCCCTGGGTGAGGGTGGTAGTAGTGGTAGGCATCCTGCCCCCTGGCTAAGGGTGGTAGTAGTGGTGGGCATCCTGCCCCCTGGGTGAGGGTGGTAGTAGTGGTGGGCATCCTGCCCCCTGGGTGAGGGTGGTAGTAGTGGTGGGCATCCTGCCCCCTGGGTGAGGGTGGTAGTAGTGGTAGGCATCCTGCCCCCTGGCTAAGGGTGGTAGTAGTGGTGGGCATCCTGCCCCCTGGGTGAGGGTGGTAGTAGTGGTGGGCATCCTGCCCCCTGGGTGAGGGTGGTAGTAGTGGTAGGCATCCTGCCCCCCTGGGTGAGGGTGGTAGTAGTGGTAGGCATCCTGCCCCCTGGTTGAGGGTGGTAGTAGTGGTAGGCATCCAGCCCCCCTGGCTAAGGGTGGTGGTAGGCATCCAGCCCCCTGGCTAAGGGTGGTAGTAGTGGTGGGCATCCTGCCCCCTGGGTGAGGGTGGTAGTAGTGGTAGGCATCCTGCCCCCCTGGTTGAGGGTGGTAGTAGTGGTAGGCATCCAGCCCCCTGGCTAAGGGTGGTAGTAGTGGTGGGCATCCTGCCCCCTGGGTGAGGGTGGTAGTAGTGGTAGGCATCCTGCCCCCTGGGTGGGGTGGTAGTAGTGGTAGGCATCCAGCCCCCTGGCTAAGGGTGGTAGTAGTGGTAGGCATCCTGCCCCCTGGGTGGGGTGGTAGTAGTGGTAGGCATCCAGCCCCCTGGCTAAGGGTGGTAGTAGTGGTGGGCATCCAGCCCCCTGGCTAAGGGTGGTGGTAGGCATCCAGCCCCCTGGCTAAGGGTGGTAGTAGTGGTGGGCATCCTGCCCCCTGGGTGAGGGTGGTAGTAGTGGTAGGCATCCTGCCCCCTGGTTGAGGGTGGTTGTGGTGGTTGGCATCCAGCCCCCTGGGTTGGGGTGGTGGCGCGCATTCAGGCCCCTGTGTGCATATGTGGCATTGGTGATGGGCATCCCGCCCCTATGGTGCTGCTGTTGCTGGTGTAAGTATATTCAGATTCCCAGTGTATGTGTGTGATGTGTCGTGTACGTGTTGTATGTGTTTTGTGGTTGGTGTCTGACTTACCTTCTGCGCCGTACGCGTCCGTGCCTGTTCCGGTAGTAGATGTAGAATATTGGTATGATCGGGACGAAGGGATTCATGGTTGGTTCGTGTCGTTCGTCCTTCTCGTTGCTTCGCGTCGTCCTCGTCGCTTGGCTTCGTCCTCGCCGCTTCGCGTCGTCCTCGTCGGTGCTGTGTTCGTCTCGTAGCCGTGGATCGTGTTGTGGCGCGATTCGGAGCTTATGTGCGCCTCTCCCGGATGCTTTGACGTGCCGTGCGTAGCGACGGGTTCGGCGCGTACGGAAAGCGCATCGTACTTGTCCGGCCGGACGGGGCTGCATTTTCCCTTCCGTGCGACTCGATTCGGCGTTTCCGGATTCGCCTCGGTCGGAGAACAGGACCTGGTTTGGGTGAGTACGGCTCGGCCGGGATTTTTGCTGTTGTGCGCATCGTACTTGCTCGTTCGGTGTACTGTACGGATCGGTCGGGAAACTGGCTTTCGCATGGCTTTTTTCCCGACCGAATAGTATTGGGTGCGCCTCCGACCGAGATCGGAATCGGCCCCCCAGTGTGCAGGCATCTCACAGCCTCCACCTCTACCCCAGGTAGTCAAGGGCTGACCCAGCTCTTTTGACAGTTTGATGTTGTCTCTGGTGGAGTTCAGTGGCCTGCAAGACGGCTGCCTGTGGCTAGCATCAGAAGTCTGCAGCGAAACTGGCACAGCCACCCGTGCTTAGGGATGCATGTGCAGTCTGCACATGTGGGTGCCAGTGTCTAGGATGGTCTGTCAGAGATTCCTGCCTGCTGTGCTAAATGTTCATGGTTTGGTCAGTGCATGAACTAATAGAGGTTTCATAATGTCTGATACCGCATTTGCCACTGATCAACAACTTTCATTTCAATTAAAGCTGTCCATTATTATACATGTAGTTACCTGAAGGTGAAAGACCACAAAAAGTTAGAAAATATTTTGGGTTTTTAGCCACTGCTTTGACCTTGCCCCCAGACTCACTCACCCTGCCTCCCCATTTCGTTCAGTATCACAGTTCCCATACTTTTTTAATGCACTTCAACCACTGAGCAGACAGCACCTTCTCCAGCCTTGCACACTGTGCCTGTTACCACCGCTGCACTGACACTGCCCTCTGAATACAGTATTCAGGACTTGCTGCCATGGGTGTGACATGAAATGTTGAGTGGTTGCAGTTACTTATTAGTCCCTGCCTCAATGATGCTCAGCTCTCCACTTCTAGATTTACTGTCTTTTCAACTTAACACTCCTTCCCTTCGCTGTGAGACTAACGCTTGCTTTCCAGCTGTGTGACTGCTACATGTCCTACATATCTGAAGGAGACAAACTTGAACATCCATTGCTAATCTGCACCTCTTCATGTTAGGGAAGCTTACTCTGCTGCTGCCATTACTATATGCAAGAGAGAACCCTGTACTGCTACTGTCAGTGCTGCATATGCTCATTGTGTGGGAGAAGAATGTGGAGATGTAGCAGTGAGTGCACAATAATATAATCACATCACACCAGTCCAGAAGTGTAAAAGGAGAGATTGATTTAACCGCTCATTACTGCCTCTTGTGTATTTGTACTTGTGGATACTGCCTCAGTGAACCATAGTGCATCTGCTACGTGATTTTGCTGCCCCATGAACCGTTCCTAAGCTCTGCCAAGAAGTGCAGTTATTCTCATCCACACGTTTATCAGCGCATCACATCTGAGGATTTTTGAAGCTGGACAGCTATGAGTTGGCCCTATGATGGAGAACACCCTTCTGTCCTACAGGTTCATATTTCGACACAGTCTGGACTGTGCCAAAAACACTTCAAGAAATGCAGTCTGCCCTCTGCCTTTAGGCGCTATTTCTCTACATATGAAAATGTTTTACATGCAAAATAGTTGATAATTGGGTGCAGTGCACGCTGACACATCTGCACACATGCTGTACAGCCAGCCAGAAAAACAGTTGCATTTAAGAGTGCATGACCATGCACTGCATAATTGGACTTGCACTTGAAATATATATTGCACAGTATGTTGCACCGATTGCAGTGCAGGGTCTCTCCATGCAGACCTACCATAGTGATTTATGGAGTAGGTGGGGCAAGCAGTTACCTTCCCAGGACAACTAGATTTGTGTAACATTTTGTCCCCTGGCCAAGTAGATTTTTGAAAAATTTCCACACCCCTGTTATACATTAAAGACATGAGCGCTGACCCACACCAATGCCCGCCATTTTTGAGTCATTCCAAGGTCTCTCTGGCCTGGCCATCAATGCTGCCAAGTCGTACGCGTATTTCTTTGACAGAGCGGGGAGAGGAGGGCACTTTCGGTTCGGTTCCTGGTCCTTCCAAATAGCGCCTGATACCTTTAAATACCTCGGTATACAAATTTACCGCAATTCACAGGACCTACTGGATGGCAATCTGGGGCGGACGATAGCGGCTCTCAGATCCCAAATTCAGTTCTGGGTCTCATTGCCCCTGTCAGTGGCGGGCAGAGTGGCTATCACAAAGATGGTGCTATTGCCAAGGCTCCTTTACTTCTTCACCAACCTGCCGTTGCTTGTCCCCCTGAGCACCTTTAAAGTGTTGAACTCGCTAATGACGGACCTAATATGGGGTGCGGGGCGTAGACGTATTAGTCTGGCGAAAATGCAACTTCCCGCGAAACAAGGAGGGATGGGGGTGCCGGATCTACGTGCGTATTGCTATGCGGGCCAGCTGCAGTGGTTGGCGTACTGGCTTGCAGGACGCAATTTGCATGAGATCGATATGACATCAAGAGATAGGGACAGGTCCACAGACTCTTATTATCACAAGCCCCCCTGCTGAAGTCGACGCCTCACTTGCTGAAATTGGCTATTGCTTACTGGCGGAGTGCAACGCGGTACACTGGCCAGAGGACACCATATGCTCCCACCGTTCCCTTGCTGGGTATCCCCACACGATCAGGGCTGACGTCTAGCCGTACCCTGCAGGCGTGGTCAGAGGCGGGCATTGCTACAGTAGGGGACTTTTTTTACAGAGGGAGTACTAATGTCACACACGACGCTTGTACGCGTACACAGCGCCCCTGAGGCGTTGTTCTTATTACATGCACATATTTCCAGATATATCCGCACCACATGGTCTCCCGATGGTATAGAACCACCCACGAATGCACTACTCACCATGCAATACCTAATGGGGAACGGAGCCCGTCTGACAAAATGGCTTACTACTGGAATCCGAACGGAGAAGGCGATCTCCTTACAGCCGCTACGCAACAAATGGGAGGGAGACATGGGTCGTGCACTTACGGAGAAGGAGTGGGACACTGTGTTGGGGTTCCCCAAAAAAGTCTCTCGTAACCCCAAATTCAAATTTATCCAATTGATGTTGCTACATAGAGCGTACTTAACTCCGCATAGGCTTAGCGTCATGTTCCCGGGGACAACTGATGAATGTCCACGATGCCACGCTCCTGACGTGGGGTTGGTACACATGGTATGGGCGTGCCCTAGACTGGGACATTACTGGGCGACGATATGCAAAATACTGACGGTGGTGGCCCCGGTACGCCAGAATGACACACTGGAATACTGCAAACTAGGTCTGGGGCCCCGTGAAAAGAAAGGCAGCTCTACCTCTTGATTCGCTAACCTTGCGCTTCTCCTAGCCAAAAGAGCCATAACCACACGATGGAAGGCCATCAGAGCCCCGTCCTTACAGGAATGGCACGCAGAAATGTTAAAATGGGGTAAAGCGGAAGGTGCGGAACTACAGAGGGAGGAATACAGAGGTCTGCGAAAAACACCGATATCGTTGAGCTGGTATGCAATAATGGAGGAATACGCTACAATAGATATTTTGTCCTACTAGAATACACTGGGTTGCCATGTAGGGATCTGACCTGAGGATACGAGACACCTAATCGCCTCACATTGATTGCTTGCTATGCTAGATAGACTGGCAGTACTGTGTAGTTCACTTATGACAGACTTCGGAACTGTGACACACACACATACCGATGTGGTTGACACATACAAGCGATTGATAGATATTGAGGGCTGGGCATGCGGGAAGGGGAGGGGGATTGGGTTATTGGTTAGTTAAATTGTTTTGATTGCATTGAATATTGATAGTGTTAACAAATCATTTGCCGTCTTGCTAAAGATATATGAGGACTGAGAATGCTAAGAATGTACCGTATTAATATATCACTGGAAACTTTGTTAAGATACCGGGCCGGCAGGTACCATTGGCCGTAGACACTTCAGGATAGCCGATATTGTTGATATATACTAGCCTGCAACAAGGGTAACATGTACTGTTATACTATGCGATTATATGACCTCTGATTGTCTGAAGAAGATTGGCCTATTGTTATATAAAATCAATAAAAACAAATTGAAAGAAAAAAAAAAAAGTTACATTAGAATTCATTTGTTGATGGTACCATACTAATTTCAGGAATTGTGGTGTGTTCTAAGGTGATTTTACCCTGAGAAAAACCTTCTGCTGGGATATCATGAATCATGTTTGAGAGAAAACTATTTTCACATGCTTGTCCCATACAGTTTTGAAAGGTGCTCCAGAGGCTAAAATGAGAGCATATTTTCTGTAAATTCACATTATCTTTCTCAGTCATGTGAGAATGAAGTCTGACATTCTCAGTAAAACATGTACGTCCAACAAGGGCAGAGACTGTCAGTTGATTCCTTTGTGTTCTACTGCAGCTTCCCAGAGTGTTCTAAAGAACAACTAGAGCGCTAACAGTCTTACTTATGACAAAATTATGGCACACCTGAAGCCATCTTGATTGGAATAAACTGGTAACTCTTAAAACATTTAATTTAAAATGGAACAAAATGAGGGGGTTCATTTTGTCATAGAAATTATATGGTTAGTGCTGTAGAAAGAAAAATTAGGACATGTTTTAAGTGAAATCTCAAATATCTTCCTGTTATATTTCAACAGGAGCAGCCCGTCAGTTGATGCCTTTGTGTTCTACTGCAGCTTCCCAGAGTGTTCTAAAGAACAACTAGCGTGCTAACAGCCTTACTTATGACAAAAGTATGGCACACCTGAAGCCATCTTGATTGGAATAAACTGGTAACACTTAAAACATTTAATTTAAAAAGGAACAAAATGATGGGGTTCATTTTGTCATAGAAATTATGGTTAGTGCTGTAGAAAGAAAAATTAGAACATGTGTCAAGTGTGATCTCAAATATCTTCCTGTTATATTTCAACAGGAGCAGCCTGTCAGTTGATGCCTTTGTGTTCTACTGCAGCTTCCCAGAGTGTTCTAAAGAACAACTAGAGCTCTAACAGTCTTACTTATGACAAAATTATGGCACACCTGAAGCCATCTTGATTGGAATAAACTGGTAACTCTTAAAACATTTAATTTAAAAAGGAACAAAACGAGGGGGTTCATTTTGTCATAGAAATTATGGTTAGTGCTGTAGAAAGAAAAATTAGGACATGTTTTAAGTGAGATCTCAAATATCTTCCTGTTATATTTCAACGTTAAATTTATCAAAGTAAAAAACTGAAAGCATTTCCTACTGAGGAGACTGCAGTAAATGACGAAATTAGGAAACTTCATAACAAATAAGTCTCCCAAGAAGGCCACCAGAGAAAAAAGAGCCCAAATGTAGCACAAATATCACCCAGATGTAGCCCACATATAGCCCAATGACAGAAGTGTGCAAAACACTTTTTATTTTTAGTTTTTCTGCAGTTTTATATAGTGCAAACTGGTCAGGTATTGGAGCGTTACATCTTACTTGGCCTCCTTATTGCGTATTTTGCACGAATTACATGAGATTGATCTTGCGAAACATTGAACTTTACGATTCTGTTAACCTGAAGTTGCTCTGAACCGGGCTTTGTAACACCCGTTTTTACCTACTGGTTTTAATTAATTCTCACTGTATTGTATTAGGAAATAGGATTTACTGTTTTTATGTACACTTTTATGATCTAGGTTTCTAAATCAGATCAAATAAAGTTTAATGAATTCTATGGCAGGACGGAGGCGAGGATTATGCATATCTTTCCTCACTTTATTTGCATAGCAGTTCAAAGAAAACGTAACACAACAATCATTAAACAAAAGACTACACAACCCATGAACCATTAGGGGGTAGTCTCTAAGGCAACTGTAGTCCAATCATATCACAGTCCATCGTATATAATATTGTGACGTCCCTTCCGCTTCCTCTTTCTTCACTGCTCGTCAGTTAAGTGCATTCCTTACATTCTTGGCTTAATCTGACTTTGTTGCTGTTTGTATAGCGGTTTCTTGTGCACGTTATTAGCATTATTGCCTTGGTATTGTTTCATATTCCCTGCGCAGCAGGCTCTTGCCCGAGCGCGTTCTCCCCCTCGCAGTTTCTCCCGCTGTGTGCTCTGCGCGCGGTGAGATCATGTCAGGCGCGTCTGGTCCGAGCGAGGCAGCTCCGTCGAGCGCTCCCGCTGGTCTTTACGCGCGTTTGGGAATACGGTCACTCCTTTAGTGTCCGCTTGATTCCCGACCAACCCTTGCCTAATTTTGACACCGCTACGCGGTGATTTCCCCACATGGCCACGTTAGTGACCAGCGCCACCTGGTGGTGGTAATTGGTATGGCGCCTCAGTCTATTCTTATAACAGCTTCGGGGAAAGCCCAGCTGTTGGAGCACCGGCGAGGGGGCTGTCTTAAGGATTTTAAGGGCATTTGTTCTGTGTTCACACCCTCTGCTATCATGTCTTCTCCAGAAGACCATTTTTACTCCTCCTACCAGGAAGTGGAGGAGGAATGGCCCCCAGCTTCTCCCTCCAGCAGTGGACCAAGCCCTCTCTCTGGCTATTTCTAGGGCGCTGGCTCCTCTTAGGGATCAGGTTGATAAGCTGGCGAAAAGCATCCCTGGGGTGTTCAGTGACCCAGATCTGGTGGTGGCGGGTCCAAGTAGCTCCCAGATGGGAAATAAAGGGCCGTTAAGCATAACGCGGGACACTTGGAAGGATTTGATAAACTTACGGAGACCTTCCTCAAGAGTGCGCGAACGCTAAAACATGCACCCTGCCGGGAGGAGGGGCCCGGAGAAAATTGCGACACTGTCACCACTATTGTAGACCCCGACGGTGGGTTTCCCTTAGAGGGAGAGGGTGTATCGGAGGACGATTTCTCCTCCGATGAGGATAAGGACTCGGGCGTCCCTGGCGTCCAGAGTCCCACTCCTCTCAGTCCCCGGTTGGGGACGGGGTCCACTCGGACATGTTCGAGCCTACCCAAATTTACCATCCTAGGTCGGCAGAGTGGACACCTGACGCCAAAGTGGCAGAGTATGTGGTGGGGAAAATCCATCAACCCCTTGAAATGGAGGTCAGGCATAGGATGAGGGGAGAATGCCCCAGGCCCTCACTGAAGGGGAAGGTGGCACACACGCCTGAAATTGATGAGAAACTATGTACCTTTTTCTCCAAGTATATGAGGGATCCCAAGAAAGGAATTGATAGATCTTGGACGTGGTAGGGCCCTTGACCCAAATTATTCAATTGACGGAGCGTTCCAAAGAGTCAGGATCCCCTTTGTCCAACGGATATTGTGGCTGGTTGGGCGCACTACCCTAAACCCTAAAACACTACCCCCTCCACTACCCAAACACCACTGCACTACCCTAAACCCTAAAACACTACCCCCAGCACGACACCCTACACTACCCATACATAACTGCACTACCCTAAACCCTAAAACACTACCACCAGCACGACTCCCTACACTACCCAAACACCACTGCACTACCCTAAACCCTAAAACACTACCACCAGCACGACTCCCTACACTACCCAAACACCACTGCACTACACTAAACCCTAAATATACCCCCAGCATGACCTCCCACACTACACAAACACCACTGCACTAACCTAAACCCTAAAACACTACCCCCAGCACGACCCCAAACCCTAAAACACTAACCCCAGCATGACCCCCTACACTACCCAAACACCACAGCACTACCCTATACCCTAAAACACGACCCCCTACACTACACAAACACGACTGCACTACCCTAAACCCTAAAACACTACCCACAGCATGACCCCCTTCACTACACAAACACCACTGCACTGCCCTAAACCCTAAAACACTACCCCAGCACTACCCCCTACACTACCCAAACACCACTGCACTACCCTAAACCCTAAAACACTACCCCCAGCACGACTCCCTACACTACCCAAACACCACTGCACTACCCTAAACCCTAAATCTATCCCCAGCACGACCCCCTACACTACCCAAACACCACTGCACTACCCTAATCCATAACACACTACCCCCAGCATGACCCCCTACACTACACAAACACCACTGCACTACCCTAAACCCTAAAACACTACCACCAGCATGACCCCCTACACTACACAAACACCACTGCACTACCCTAAACCCTAAAACACTACCCCAGCACGACCCCCTACACTACCCATACACCACTGCACTACCCTAAACCCTAAAACACTACCCCCAACACTACTGCACTACCCTAAACCACTACCCCCAGCACGACCCCCTACACTACCCAAACACCACTGCACTACCCTAAACCCTAAAACACTACCCCCAGCACGACCCCCTACACCACCCAAACACCACTGCACTACCCTAAACCCTAGAAAAGAAACCCCCACCCCATGCCCAATACCCCTTACCTCTCACTCCTCGTGGTTCCTCTCTCCTCGTGGTTCCTGCTTCACGTCATCTCTGAGGGGCGGTGCACGTCGTTGTGAGGAAACGGAACAGCCTCTGTTTCCTTACAACGACCTAGATCGTCTACATGTTTTTTAGAATGCATGGTCATTTACCATACATACCTTTACAACAAAATTCGTTGTAAAGGCATGCGTGGTAAATGACCATGCATTCGAAAAAATGCGTAGTAATGACTTCGTGATGTACAACGCATGCGTGGTAATGCATGCGTTGTAATGGTATCGCAAAGTAAAAAGTCGTTGTAACGGCTGTTTACCAATCGAAGCTGGCCCCTGTTCTTCAGTGAGACGTTTATTTGATTAATTAGGAGGAAGGAATGTGGTTTTTACCGAAAAGTGCATTCCCGGCTGTTGTATTGTGAAAGTGTCCGCGTGGCCTGGTTTCACTTCCGGTGAGAGAGTGGAAGAGTCTGTTTGGATCTAAAGGAGTTCTGTTGTTGGACGGGGCCGGCGCGACATGTCATCAGAAAACATAGCTAATGGAAAGCGTCCTCCCTGAAGTGTGGAGCAGTGCCATGAGAGGTCAACGAGTGTGCGTCCCACCGCAGTATGACCGTACCGCGTGACCCATATGCCTTCTCCAGGGTACGGGAGGCAGAAGCGGCATCGCAGGTCCTCTTGAAGACCGTTGTAGCACTAATTCTACATTTTGGTACTAGGGCATTTTAACTTCGTTGTTCCTGCCAGATACAAAGAGAAGATCCTGTGTTATTCAGTGCCCTCGTTACCTTTTTTGTGGGTTGTGGTGCTTGTCACTTCGCTGCCCCGCCGGTGCACACGACTGGGCACCCCACCTCGTGTGCCATCTGCAGGGCCTCTGCCCTCGGATCACTGGTTTCTGTTTCTGGAGTGGCAACATAAACAGTTGCTCCCAAAGGACTAGCCTGAACACTTAGGTGAATATCCCCTGCACCAGCATTCCACGGAAATTCTTTCCTAGCTCTACCACGTCAACGAGGACGTCATAATAGCACGGCTCCGCTCGCGACACCGTATGACGTCATCGGAGCCATAAGAGAACCTCGTCGGCGTGCTGATGTCAGTTCCACCCATTTTTTCCGTGCCACCGAGGCAAACAGGGGACGAGACATTTTCACATGTATACATAGTATAATAAATATATATATATTCACTGAAAAAACCATAGGTTTCAGGCACGTTATAGTTAGAAATTAGCATTTAAAAAACCTTAGAAATTCACTGAAAAAACCATAGGTTTCAGGCACGTTATAGTTAGAAATTAGCATTTAAAAAACCTTAGAAATTCATTGAAAAAAACCATAGGTTTCAGGGGCGTTATAGTTAGTTGGACATTTCACTCGTACAAAACCACAGAAATTCCCCCGTTATAGTTAGTTCAGCTAACTATAACTCACGTGCCCGCAATGCACTGCTGATGACGTCACATATTACATCACTCATGACATGGTCAGTGACATCACTCATGACATCACTGATGACATCTCAAATGACATCACTGATGACATCACTGATGACATCATCCAGTGAATGTGTTTTTCTGAAAATTAAATATGTTTTATATATGTATATCTCAAGGTCGATGGAAGAATAAATGGGTATATAAGTGTCTAAATGGATGATTTTGTTTTGTAAGATTGATTGTATAACTGACTAAGTGTATCTTAGTGAATACATGGGTTAGTGAGTAATGTTTAAATATGAAAATATCTGTATCAGTCTCTCACTTTGTGTATAAGTGGCTGCATGGATTGGTGAGTAGCTACATGAGTGTCTATCTGGGTTATTAGTTGGTTTTGTGAGTATCAGTATGAGGGTCTGAGTGTCTGTATGGTTCAGTGGGGGGTATTACTTAGTGCATAGATGCATGAATGAGTGACTCACTGTTTGTATGTGTTGAAGACAGCATGTGTGCAGGACTGTATAGGTGGATGAGTATGTGTATGGGTGTGTTAGTGAGTGAATGACTGTCTCAATAGTATCTTTATGAGTAACTACATATGTTTTAAACTAGTATATGTGAGTATTGGTGTATATAAGTGAGTATATGTGAGAGTGAGAGATTGGAAGAGTTCCAGTACAAATACGTAGGTGTTTCTATAAGTGATTGTTTAAGAGAGTAAGTATGTGTAAGTTTCTGTAGAAGTAAGTGTGGTAGTGTGTGTATAACTGTATATGCAAGTAAATGGATGTTTGATACTTTGTTTGCATGTGTGACTATGTGTGTGAGTAACTCTATGGATGAGTGGCGGTGTGTAACAGGATGTATAGGTGTATGAGTACATATGATGAGTGAGTACATGTATGAGTGACTGTATAGGGACTGTTGGTGAATGAGTGGATGTGGGTGTAGATCTTGGAATTACTGAATAGGTGTGTTGTAACTGGTATTGGTATGTCCATTGTTTTGAAAATGTTAGTTTGTATTTTTGAGTGTGTGTATCAAAGGTTATATTAGGGTGAGAGGAGGTCTGCCACTCTATCACAAGGATGATGTCATCAGTGAGGTCATCAGTGATGTCATTTGAGATGTCAGTGATGTCATGAGTGATGTCACTGACCATGTCATGAGTGATGTAATATGTGACGTCATCAGCAGTGCATTGCGGGCGCGCGAGTTATAGTTAGCTGAACTAACTATAACGGGGGAATTTCTATGGTTTTGTACGAGTGAAATGTCCAACTAACTATAACGTGCCTGAAACCTATGGTTTATTCAGTGAATATACACATATACACACACACACACACATATATATACATATACACACACACATTTATATATACATATACACACACATATATTATCTACTGGCGGTCGCCAGTAGATAGTTATAGTTAGGACCTATTATCCATAGGAAATCCGCAACATTCTATTTGAAATAACGTTGGCGCCGGTTGACGAATCTTCGCGAAAGCTTCCAACTTGTTGGGGCGCTCCAGTCCGCTCCTATCCTGAAAGTCTCGGGGTGATACGTCAAGCGGGGGCCGAGAAAAAAAGGGGGTCCCAAAACGCGTTTTCCCCATTCATTTTTCCATAGGAACTTTTAGTCGCAGGTACAGCCCGAACTGCTGAACGGAATTACACCAAATTTGGCAAAGAGGTAGCCCTTGGTTCAGTGTCGTGCCTTTTGCTTAAATGGTGTAAATCCATTCAGTAGTTTCTGAGAAAATCATAAGTAAAGTCACATATATATCTATGGCCGAGTAGGGTCCGCGTACCCTGAGTGCACCCTGCGCACACCGTCCCGATCACGAGCTGCATGCTAATTGGCTGTCAAGTGGCTGTCAACATTCCGAATCAGGAAGTGTTGGCAGCCATTTTGTGCCTTGGTAGAACCGAGGCACAAAAACAAGTGCGCAAAACGCACAAAGGGGGCAGGGTAGAAACACCCTGACCCCCTAGGCCTGCTCAGGGGGTCCCACAAGGACCCCCTGGGCAGAAAAAAGCATTTTTGTTTAAAAAAAAAAAAAAAAAAATCGGCAGGATGCGCTCAGGGTGCGCGGATGCTGCCGAAAAAACATCGAGCGCGGTCTCCCGCGTTTCGATCTAAATTTGCCCCGGGTGGCCCAAGTCCCGGGGGCATGCGAGGGTGGGTTTATTGTTTATGGGGGCCTCTAAGGCCCACCAAGCCCGGGGACCGCCACCCCCGGGCTTTATATAAAAATGATGGCGGGAGGGCTGTGGGCCCTCCCGCTGCCACGGGGACCGCCACCCCCCGGGGTTGTTTTTTTTATTTAAAAAACCTGTGTGGGGGGGCTCCAGCCCCCCCACACGCCAAGGGGACCGCCACCTCCCCGGGGCACTAAAGATTTAAACATGGGGGTCCGTAACGGACCACCTCCCCGGGGCTTTGAACAAGTTGGGATGGGGGCCGCGCGGCCCCTCCTGGAGCCAGTGATGGCCCTGGGGACCACCACCCCCAGGGCCGGCTCCTGCAGTGTCCCGGGGTGCCTACCCCGGGACACTGTAGTTTGCTATGACAGGACGGGAGCATCGCGGCTCCGTCCTGTCATAGCAAACTTGGTTTGCATTTTGAAAGAGAGAGCAGGAAACCTGCTCTCTCTTCAAAATGCAAACCAATTGCTTTTCCACACGGGGAGCAGCATGTTAGCTGCTCCCCATGTGGAAAAGCAATGCCGGCTCCCGCAGGAGGCGGGGAGCCGGCTGGGACTGTGGGGGATTGGGGACCCCCACAGTCTCCAACGAGAGGCCAGGCCCCGGGGGATGGGGTCCCCGGGGCCATAAGTGGCCCGGGAGGGGGGCCACGCAGCCCCCTCCCCAATTAAAAAAAATATAATTAAAAAATTAAAAAAGGGCAAGGCCAGCCCCGGGGGATGGGGTCCCCGGGGCCTTAAATGGCCTGAGGAGGGGGGCCACGCAGCCCCCCTCCAAATATATATTTTTTTATATTAAAAAAGGAGGGCATGCCCCAGGGGATGGGGTCCCCGGGGCCAATAGAGGCCCAGGGAAGGGGGGCCACGCGGCCCCCTTCCCGTTTTTTTTTTTAAATGCTCAGGCCTTGGGGGATGGGGTCCCCGAGGCCAAAAGTGGCCGAGGGAAGGGGGGCCAGGCTGCCCCCCTCCCATAAAAAAAAAAAGGGGGAAAAAAAAAAAAACGTCATTGTGCCGGAGGCCCCGCCCCTCCCTGCAGCAGTGTGCAAACGTGCCCCTGGCGCGTTTTAAGAAGGGAAGTAATTCCCCTTGAATACTGGGAGTCCGTGGGGGCCAACTAGCCCACCAGGAACCTCCAGTATGCGCCAGGGGCTGTGTTGCAGAGAGGTGTACAGAGGCCACGCCCCTTTATACACATCTCTGCAACGCAGCTCTGTGGCGCTTTTGGAGGTACATGGTGGGCTAGTTCGACTCCAGGGACCATCAGGATTCAAGGGGACTTAATCCCCCAACTTAAAACGCACCACGGGGCGCGTTTGCACAGTGGTGAAGGGAGGGGGCGGGGCTTCAGGTGACATGAGTGCAAACAGGCCCCGTGGCGCATTTTAAGATGGGGAATTAAATCCCCTTCAATCCTGAGGGTCCCTGGGGGCCAACTAGCCCACCAGGTGCGTCCAGAAAGCGCCACAGAGCTACGTTGCAGAGAGGTGTAAAAAGGGGCGTGGCCTCTCAACACCTCTCTGCAACGCAGCTCCCTGGCGCATACTGGAGGTATGGGTGGGCTAGTTGGACCTCAGGGACCCTCATGATTCAAGGGGACTTAATCCCCCAACTTAAAACACGCCACGGGGCGTGTTTGCAGACATGTCACCTCAGGCTCCACCCCCTTCCTTCACCATTGCGCAAATAATCCTCTAAAATCAGCCGAACTACGAATTCCGATTTACTCACCTGTTATCAGGAGAGACCTCAGTGCTGCATCTTTGAGCCCAGTACTGATCCTGAAAAGTAATTTTAACCGTACTTACCAGTAACTTGAATTTCCTTCCATAGGCTAACATTGACTGGTTTCACTTGGAAATTCTTCTAAGTGTGGAGTTTTGGAACTTTAAAATATTCATCTAAAATCAGCCGAACTACGAATTCCGATTTACTCACCTGTTATCAGGAGAGATCCCAGTGCTGCATCTTTTAGCCCAGCACTGACCCTGAAAAGTAATTCTAACTGTACTTACCAGTAACTTGTATTTTCTTCCATAGGAATCCATTGTCTGGTTTTCAGCAGAAAAGTTTCAAAGTGTCGATTTTCACAAACTACAAATATTCCTTAAAAATCGCCTGTATGACTTAAACGCATTCTTTCAACTGTTTACAGGAGATGCACCAGTGCTGGATCCAGGATCCACCACTGAGTAAGAAAAAGTAACGATAACACTACTTACCTGCTAAGTGAATTTCCTCCCATAGGATAACATTGGTGATTCTATGTGAAAAAGTTTCTAAGTGTCAACTTTTAAAATACAATAATGTTCCTTAAAAATCACTCCTGTAACCAAAACGCTTTTACTCAAATGTAATGTCCCAGAACTGAGTCTAGGATCCAGTCCTGTGGTTAGAAAAGTAATCCATAAAGTAACTAATTGCATTTAACTAGAAATTCCCATTGAGCTCAATGTTGCATCGTGTTTGAAATTGTGTTGCCCATTGCAACAACTGTAACTACTGTACTTAAAAGTCTATTGCCTATTTGCAAAGTATTTAAACTAAAGTAATTGATTGTAAGAAAGTATATTTTGTAATGTATAATGTAATTACAATGTAATTTAAAAAATAAAAAATCTAAAAATAAATAGTTTAAAAAAATGTAGTAAATCAGTATCAAAAAAATAAATATAACAATTTATACATTTAAAAATTGTCATTTACAAAACCTTTGAAATTCACTGACAAAAACCATAGGTTACAGACATGTTATAGTTAGGAATTAGCATTTAAAAAACCTTAGAAATTCACTGAAAAAACCATAGGTTTCAGACACGTTATAGTTAGAAATTAGCATTTAAAAAACCTTTGAAATTCACTGAAAAAAACATAGGTTTCACGCACGTTATAGTTAGAAATTAGCATTTAAAAACCTTTGAAATTCACTGAAAAAACCATAGGTTTCACGCACGTTGTAGTTAGAAATTAGCATTTAAAAAACCTTTGAAATTCACTGAAAAAGCCATAGGTTTTATGGACAGTTATAGGTAGTTGGACATTGCACTCGTACAAAACCCGTGAAATTCCCCCGTTATAGTTAGTTCAGCTAACTATAATTAGCGCCCCCGCAATGCACTGCTGATGACGTCACATATTACATCACTCATGACATGGTCAGTGACATCACTGATGACATCTCAAATGACATCACTGTTGACATCATCTACATGATAATCAGATGCACCTCCTCACACCTTAATATAACCTTTCATACACCCACTCTAAATTACAGACTGCTATTCGCAAAACCATAGACACTCCAACACCAATAACTACATACCCACTCACTGATTCTTAGGTCTACACACACATCCACTCACTCACCCGTACAGTCACTCATACTTACAGTCACTCAGTACAGGATTATCATATGCACTCGTACACCTATATAAACACTCACACAAAGCCACTCATCCATAGAGGCACTCACACACCTAGTCAGTCATGCAAAAAATTAATCACACACCCATTTACTCACCTATACAGTTATACACACACCAGCTCACTTACTCATACAAATACTAGCACATTCTTACGCTCTTATACAAACATGATACAAGCACACATGCATCCATACAGCCACTCTCACAATCACACACTCTCACTTATAGCCATTTAAATACTCTAACACACATATATACTGCCTTTTACATATGTAGTTACTCGCACATGTACCACTGAGATATACATTTACTCACTAACACACCCATACACACACTCACCCACCCAAGCAGTCCATCACATATGCACTCTTGAAATCATGCACCCAGTGAATCACCCACTCACACATCTATGTACAGAGTCACACACACCTCACCCACACAAACACTCAAGCAGCCATACAGATACTCTGTGAACCAATCAATAACCCATATAGACACTCATGTAGCTATTCGCAAATCCATGCATCCACTTACACACCAACAAACAGACGGATACGGACATTCACACAGTTTAGTCACTAACCCATGCATTCAGTAAGATACGTTTAATCACTCACTTGTAGAGTCAGTCACGCACGTACTAAATCATCCATTTAGACACTTATACACCCACTCATTCTGCAATACGCCTTTCCCTATATATATTAAACATATTTAAACTTTACAGAAACACACAGTCACTGGATGATGTCATCAGTGATGTCATCAGTGATGTCACTGACCATGTCATGAGTGATGTAATATGTGACGTCATCAGCAGTGCATTGCGGGGGCGCGAGTTATAGTTAGCTGAACTAACTATAACGGGGGAATTTCACGGGTTTTGTACGAGTGCAATGTCCAACTAACTATAACTGTCCATAAAACCTATGGTTTTTTCAGTGAATATATATATATATATACACATACACACATATATATATACACACATATATATATATATACACACAGATACACACACATATATACACACATACAAATATATACACATATATATATACACACATATATACACATATATATATATACACACATACATACACATACACACATACACACACATATATACATATACACACACATATATACACATATACACACACATATACACACACATATATATACACATATACATATATATACACATATACATATATATACACATATACATATATATACACATATACATATATATACACATATACATATATATATACACATATATATATATATATATATATATATATATATATACACACACACACACATATCTACTGGCGGTCGCCAGTAGATAGTTATAGTTAGGACCTATTTTCCAAAGGAAATCCGCAACATTCTATTTGAAATAACTCTTGCGTCGGTTGACGAATATTCGCGAAATTTTCAAACTTTATGGCTTGCTCCGGTCCGCTCCTACCCTGAAAGTTTCGGGGTGATTCGTCAAGCGGGGGCCGAGAAAAAAGGGGGGTCCCAAAACGTGTTTTCCCCATTCATTTTCCCATAGGAAACTTTAGCCACGGCTACAGCCCGAACTGCTGAACGGAATTACACAAAATTTGGCAAAGAGGTAGTTCTTGGTTCAGAAAGAACCCTTTTGTTAAATGGTGTAAATCCGTTCAGTAGTTGCTGAGAAAATCAAAAGTAAAAACACATATATATCTGGGCGAAGCCTAACCACACATGTCATCGTGAGATCTGATTGGCTGTCATCCTGGAAATGCTGGCAGCCATCTTGGGACCAATATAAATGATAGTACCCCATTGAAATGCATTGCAGTGAATCGAAGATTTTGAGGGTTACCAAAAGGAGAACTATAAAGGGTGATAACAGACTTTAGTTACATTAGAATTCATTTGTTGATGGTACCATACTAATTTCAGGAATTGTGGTGTGTTCTAAGGTGATTTTACCCTATGAAAAACCTTCTGCTGGGATATCATGAATCATGTTTGAGAGAAAACTATTTTCACATGCTTGTCCCATACAGTTTTGGAAGGTGCTCCAGAAGCTAAAATGAGAGCATATTTTCTGTAAATTCGCATTATCTTTCTCAGTCATGTGAGAATGAAGTCTGACATTCTCAGTAAAACATGTACATCCAACAATGGCAGAGACTGTCAGTTGATTCCCTTGTGTTCTACTGCAGCTTCCCAGAGTGTTCTAAAGAACAACTAGAGTGCTAACAGCCTTACTTATGACAAAAGTATGGCACACCTGAAGCCATCTTGATTGGAATAAACTGGTAACACTTAAAACATTTAATTTAAAAAGAAACAAAATGATGGGGTTCATTTTGTCATAGAAATTATGGTTAGTGCTGTAGAAAGAAAAATTAGGACATGTTTCAAGTGTGATCTCAAATATCTTCCTGTTATATTTCAACAGGAGCAGCCTGTCAGTTGATGCCTTTGTGTTCTACTGCAGCTTCCTATAGTGTTCTAAAGAACAACTAGAGCGCTAACAGTCTTACTTATGACAAAAGTATGGCACACCTGAAGCCATCTTGATTGGAATAAACTGGTAACACTTAAAACATTTAATTTAAAAAGGAACAAAATGAGGGGGTTCATTTTGCCATAGAAATTATGGTTAGTGCTGCAAAAAGAAAATTTAGGGCATGTTTTAAGTGAGATCTCAAATCCTCTTCTATTTCATTAGAAAATTCTGACATGCAGACTGAAACAATCACTTTCAATACCAGCAGTAGACTTCCAGTTAACTCCTTGGTGAGCAGTAGCTTTACTACAGTGATCTAATGAACAACTAGAGTGCTAACATTCTGAATTTATGGCAAATGTGTGACACATCTGAATGCCTTCTTGATGGAATCAAAGTAAAAACTGAAAGCATTTCCTACTGAGGAGACTGTAGTAAATGAGGAAATTAGGAAACTTCATAACAAATAAGTCTCCCAAGATGGCCACCAGAGAAAAAAGAGCCCAAATGTAGCCCAAATATCACCCAGAGGTAGCCCACGTATAGCCCAATGACAGAAGTGTGCAAAACACTTTTTATTTTTTGTTTTTTTGCAGTTTTATATAGTGCAGACTGGTCAGGTATTGGAGTGCTTTACATGAGCATTGGTTACATCACACAAGGACAAATTCATGTTGGTTGACCTCTACACTACCCAAACACCACTGCACTACCCTAAACCCTAAAACACTACCCCCAGCACGACCCCTTCACTACCCAAACACAACTGCACTACCCTAAACTCAAAAACACTACCCCCAGCACGACCCCCTACACTACCCAAACACCACTGCACTACCCTAAACCCTAAATCTACCCCCTACACTACACAAATACCACTGCACTACCCTAAACCCTAAAACACTAGAACCCAGCACGACCCCCTACAGTACACAAACACCACTGCACTACCCTAAACCCTAAAACACTACCCCCACACTACACAAACACCATTGCACTACCCTAAACCCTAAAACACTACCCCCAGCATGACCCCCTACACTACACAAACATCACTGCACTACCCTAAACCCTAAAACACTACCCCAGCACGACCCCCTACACTACCCAAACACCACTGCACTACCTTAAACCCTAAAACACTACCCCCAGCACGACTCCCTACAATACACAAACACCACTGGACTACCCTAAACCCTAAAACACTACCCCCAGCACGACTCCCCTACACTACCTAAACACCACTGCACTAAACCCTAAATCTACCCCCAGCATGACCTCCCACACTACACAAACACCACTGCACTACCCTAAACCCTAAAACACTACCCCAGCATGACCCCCTACACTACACAAACACAACTGCACTACCCGAAACCCTAAAACACTACCCACAGCATGACCCCCTACACTACACAACCACTGCACTACCCTAAACCCTAAAACACTACCCCCTACACTACACAAACACCACTGCCCTACCCTAAAACACAACCCCCAGCATGACCCCCTACACTACACAAACACCACTGCCCTACCCTAAAACACTACCCCCAGCATGAACCCCTACACTACCCAAACACCACTGCACTACCCTAAACCCTAAAACACTACCCCCAGCACTACCCCCTACACTACCCAAACACCACTGCACTACCCTATACCCTAAAACACGACCCCCTACACTACACAAACACCACTGCACTACCCTAAACCCTAAAACACTACCCCCAGCACGACTCCCTACACTACCCAAACACCACTGCACTACCCTAAACTATAAATCTACTCTAAGCATGACCCCCTACACTACCCAAACACCACTGCACTACCCTAAACCATAAAACACTACCCCCAGCACAACCCCCTACATTACACAAACACCACTGCACTGCCCTAAACCCTAAAACACTACCCCCAGCACGACTCCCTACACTACCCATACACCACTGCACTACCCTAAAGCCTAAAACACTACCCCCAGCACGACCCCCTACACTACTGCACTACCCTAAACCCTAAAACACTACCCCCAGCACGACCCCCTACACTACCCAAACACCACTGCACTACCCTAAACCCTAAAACCCTACCCCCAGCACGACCCCCTACACCACCCAAACACCACTGCACTACCCTAAACCCTAGAAAAGAAACCCCCACCCCATGCCCAATCCCCCTTACCTCTCACTCCTCGTGGTTCCTCTCTCCTCGTAGTTCCTGCTTCACGTCGTCTCTGAGGGGCGGTGCACGTCGTTGTGATGAAACGGAACAGCCTCTGTTTCCTTACAACGACATGGATCGTCTACATGTTTTTTAGTACGCATTGTCATTTACCATACATACCTTTACAACAAAATTCGTTGTAAAGGCATGCGTGGTAAATGACCATGCGTTCTAAAAAAATGCGTAGTAATGACTTTGTGATGTACAACGCATGCGTAGTAATGCATGCGTTGTAATGGTATCGCAAAGTAAAAAGTCGTTGTAACGGCTGTTTACCGATCGAAGCTGGCCCCTGTTCTTCAGTGAGACGCTTATTTGATTAATTAGGAGGAAGGAATGTGTTTTTTTACCGAAAAGTGCATTCCCGGCTGTTGTATTGTGAAAGTGTCCGCGTGGCCTGGTTTCACTTCCGGTGAGAGAGTGGAAGAGTCTGTTTGGATCTAAAGGAGTTCGGTTGTTGGACGGGGCCGGCGCGACATGTCATCAGAAAACATAGCTAATGGAAAGCGTCCTCCCTGAAGTGTGGAGCAGTGCCATGAGAGGTCAACGAGTGTGCGTCCCACCGCAGTATGACCGTACCGCGTGACCCATGTGCCACCTCCAGGGTACGGGAGGCAGAAGCGGCATCGCAGGTCCTCTTGAAGACCGTTCTAGCACTAATTCTACATTTTGGTACTAGGGCATTTTAACTTCGTTGTTCCTGCCAGATACAAAGAGAAGATCCTGTGTTATTCAGTGCCCTCGTTACCTTTTTTGTGGGTTGTGGTGCTTGTCACTTCGCTGCCCCGCCGGTGCACACGACTGGGCACCCCACCTCGTGGGCCATCTGCAGGGCCTCTGCCCTCGGATCACTGGTTTCTGTTTCTGGAGTGGCAACATAAACAGTTGCTCCCAAAGGACTACCCTGAACACTTAGGTGAATATCCCCTGCACCAGCATTCCACGGAAATTCTTTCCTAGCTCTCCCACGTCAACGAGGACGTCATAATAGCACGGCTCCGCTTGCGACACCGTATGACGTCATCGGAGCCATAAGAGAACCTCGTCGGCGTGCTGACGTCAGTTCCACCCATTTTTCCGTGCCACCGAGGCAAACAGGGGACCGAGACATTTTCACATGTATACATAGTATAATAAATATATATATATATTCACTGAAAAAATCATAGGTTTCAGGCACGTTATAGTTAGAAATTAGCATTTAAAAAACCTTAGAAATTCACTGAAAAACCATAGGTTTCAGGGGCGTTATAGTTAGTTGGACATTTCACTCGTACAAAACCATAGAAATTCCCCCGTTATAGTTAGTTCAGCTAACTATAACTCGCGCGCGCGCAATGCACTGCTGATGACGTCACATATTACATGTTGCAACAACTGTAACTACTGTACTTAAAAGTCTATTGCCTATTTGCAAAGTATTTAAACTAAAGTAATTCATTCAGAGAAAGTATATTTTGTAATGTAATGTATAATGTAATTACAATGTAATTTAAAAAATAAAATATGTAAAAATAAATAGTTAAAAAAAATGTAGTAAATCAGTATCCAAAAAATAAATATAACAATTAATACATTTAAAAATTGTCATTTACAAAACCTTTGAAATTCACTGAAAAAAAACATAGGTTTCAGACATGTTATAGTTAGGAATTAGCATTTAAAAAACCTTTGAAAATCACTGAAAAAACCATAGGTTTTAGGGACAGTTATAGTTAGAAATTAGCATTTAAAAAGCCTTTGAAATTCACTGAAAAAACCATAGGTTTCAGACACGTTATAGTTAGAAATTAGCATTTAAAAAACCTTTGAAATTCACTGAAAAAACCATAGGTTTTAGGGACAGTTATAGTTAGTTGGACATTGCACTCGTACAAAACCCGTGAAATTCCCCCGTTATAGTTAGTTCAGCTAACTATAACTCGTGCCCCGCAATGCACTGCTGATGACGTCACATATTACATCACTCATGACATGGTCAGTGACATCACTGATGACATCACTGATGACATCTCAAATGACATCACTGATTACATCACTGATGACATCATCCATGTAATAATTTGATGCATCTTCTCACACCCTAATATAACCTTTGATACACCCACTCTAAATTACAGACTGCCATTCTCAAAACCATAGACACTCCAACACCAATAACTACATACCCACTCACTGATTCTTAGGTTTACACCCACATCCACTCACTCACCCGTACAGTCACTCATACTTATGGTCACTCAGTACAGGACTATCATATGCACTCATACAGCTATATAGACACTCACACACCGCCACTCACCCATAGAGGTACTCACACACCTAGTCAGTCATGCAAATAATTAATCACACTGCCATTTACTCACCTATACAGTTATACACACACCAGCTCAATTACTCATACAAATACTAGCACATTCTTACGCTCTTATACAATCACTGATACAAGCACACACTCATCCATACAGCCACCCTCACAATCACACACTCTCACTTATAGCCATTTATATACTCCAACACACATATATACTGCCTTTCACATATGTAGTTACTCACACATGTACCACTGGGACATACATTCACTCACTAACACACTCTTACACACACTTACCCACCCATACAGTCTATCACAGATGCACTCTTGAAACCATCCACCCAGTGAATCACCCACTCACACATCTATGCACAGAGTCGCACACACCCCACCCACACAAACACTCAGGCACCCATACAGATACTCAGACAACCAATCAATAACTCATATAGACACTCATGTAGCTATTCACAAACCCATGCAGCCACTTACACAGCAACAGACAGACGGATACAGACATTCACCCAGTTTAGTCACTAACCCATGCATTCAGTAAGATACGTTTAATCACTCACTTATAGAGTTAGTCACGCACCTACTAAATCATCCATACAGACACTTATACACCCACTCATTCTTCAATACGCCTTTCCCTATATATATTAAAAATATTTAAACTTTACAGAAACACAGTCACTGGATGATGTCATCAGTGATGTCATTTGAGATGTCATCAGTGATGTCATCAGTGATGTCACTGACCATGTCATGAGTGATGTAATATGTGACGTCATCAGCAGTGCATTGCGGGCGCGAGTTATAGTTAGCTGAACTAACTATAACGGGGAACGCGTTTTAAGATGGGGAATTAGAGAGCTGCGTTGCAGAGAGGTTTTCAGAGGCCACGCCCCTTTTACAACACTCTGCAACGCAGCTCCGTGGCACTTACTGGAGGTACCTGGTGGGCTAGTTGGCCCCCAGGGACCCTCAGTATTGAAGGGGATTTAATTCCCCATCTTAAAACGCGCCATGGGGCCTGTTTGCACACATGTCACCTTTAGCCCCGCCCCTCCCATCACCACTGTGCAAACGCGCCCCGTGGCGCGTTTTAAGTTGGGGGATTAAGTCCCCTT